>JBAHVR010000168.1:0-125000 GCA_036898135.1 Oncomelania hupensis
GGTGTGATATTCTAATATTAAATATAAATTTGAACAAGAAGCGTAGAGTCAAATAATACCCTTTAACCTCCCACTCTACACCCTCCACCCTCACCCAACACCCCCAACCCTCCCCACCCCACCCCAAAAAAACACACAAAAAAAGACTTGAAGGGCAAAGTCCATAATGACTAACATGCGCTACCCCTTATGAAACTTGCAATATTTAACATGAAAATGAATGCCCAGAAGAAGAAAAAAAAAAGAAACGTGGCATTAAAAGTACCCATATGAATGGACTTTCGACAGCTGCAGTTACCTTCTTTGGAGCGAGGTTGACCAAATTTGCACAGTATGTGTGTCTCATTGATCTCTCTCTCTCTCTCTCTCTCTCTCTCTCTCTCTCTCTCTCTCTCTCTCTCTCTCTCTGTATATATTAGGCATCAAAGAATAATGTTCAATATTAATAACTTTAGGAAAAAGGTGACATTTTGTGAAAACTTTTAATGTTCTGATTAACATTTGTTGACCTTGTGACCTTGACCTTGAAGTGAAGTCATTCATTAACTGCTAAATTTCGAGGTCCCATGGATATACATCATCTTACCAAGTTCAGTTGTAACAGGTCAAATAGGTTCCGAGATATTAAGACACTTGCAAGTTTTGCACAGACGGGCGACGGGCGGACAGAGGGACAAAAAATTATTTTGTACATGTAATTTTTAAACTAGTTAGGATTCATCTCGCACAGATTTTCAAAAATTGTGTGAGGGGTGTGAGGGTTGGGGGTAGAGGTGGGGGTAGGTGAATACATAGACTCATATCCTGCATACATGTTAGTCAAAAAATCAATAACCTTATTTTCACCCTTTTTTGGCCTCTAGCTGGTTTCTGTTACTAGTGATTTATGGATAATTTTGAGAATTCAGATCATATAGGCTTTAGAACGTCCCAGTGCAGATGTTCCAATGTATCGCACAGAAGTCTATCCTATCCTATCCTATCTGTGACAAGGCGGGCAATCACCATCTGAGCCAAGCTGCTAAACAGTCATCACTCACACACACAGCCAGCGACACCCTTCACTTAACCAGCCGCCACTAGTAGGCCGCTCGCCCAGTCGCCTAAGCCCCGCCCCCGGGACATCTCCTTAAAGCCTGGCACAAACCTTAGCACAGTGTCAGAACCCAGCTTTCCTGCCTCGAAGTCACAGCCTGTCCGAAAACACGTCAACATCACCGAGTGACCTCTGAGTTTCGACAGTACCCTTGTGCTTCCACCCGTCTAAGTCAAGACGGGTTCCTGTACCGGGCGTATCACCCCGGCATTGTATCTACTCCCAGTCACTGACCCGCTGCAGGCCCCTGCCAACACAGGAGGTCAATGAGACGCGAGACTTGGGACATCGCCATTTTCACTACGGCTAGCCACGAAAGCCGATTTCCATGCCTGTGCTTCATTCCAAGACAAAGCACTCGTGATCCGTGAGTCATCATCGCGTGACCACTGACCTGCATCTTTCCACCCACGCTTGTACCAACGCCGACAAGCCAACCAGAGTATCCTGGACCAATCGCCGCACTTCAGTCCAGAGCTAAGTGCCTAAGCCTACGAGAATCCCCCCTCGCCAGATTATCAGACTCTGAATACCATTCAGATACACTCTCGCCCTGTGATGAGATCAGTCATCATTCGCTCTAGTACCCCAAATATTGACTACCCAGAAAATCACCAGACTACTCCTTACTAAAAGACGCTATGCCTATGACTCAAGTTAGAAGTAGTTGACCTAGACTCCCCATTTCAAATTAAATAAAGTGTATAGTTATAGAAATTGCAATTACCCTGACTGGCCTTTGAATGTGCATTTCTAAACTAGTGTAGCTTTCTCTCCATCTCGTCTTTACTCTGTCTGTTTATCAAGTTGGCCCAGCATTAATCTCTTGAATGTCATCGCACCATTAACCTATTCAAAGGAGGTAATAACGCGCTAGAGATTAAGAGCTTACCCCCATCCCCCAACCCCTCTATTCGTGACATTAACTTTGGCGACCCCGACGAGACTAAAGACCTAGGTTTTCCCCTCCAACCCGACGAGACCAAAAGACTTAGGTTTCCCCTCCAACCCGACGAGACTAAAGACTTAGGTTTCCCCTCCCAACTTGACTAGACTTAGGACTTAGCGTAATTTCCACCCCAGCCCAGTATAGATAGGACCCAGCCCTCTAAGCCTAGTAGTAGATAGCATAGCCCCATAGGTCCCCTACTGGTTTTCCCGAGGGGCGATATCTCAAAAGGCTTTTTTCTTGCATTCATTTTTGTATTTTTGATTGATTGCATTTTGTCTTTGTGGTTTGATTGCATTTTGTCTTGTGGTTGTGTTGTATTCGCCCCTCTGCAGATTCCATCGTAGCTCATCCA
Source organism: Oncomelania hupensis (assembly GCA_036898135.1). Lineage (NCBI taxonomy): Eukaryota > Metazoa > Mollusca > Gastropoda > Littorinimorpha > Pomatiopsidae > Oncomelania > Oncomelania hupensis. The sequence goes on from JBAHVR010000168.1 coordinate 2,401, forward strand.
GCCCGCCCCCTTGTTTTCCGTCAGTGTACCCCCTTGTGTGCGCCCCTCATTCCGGTTAGGACCTTTTTCAGGGTAAGTTACCTCCCTTACCATGGCCGACCGGGGAGAGCTTGCGCTTAAGTACAAGAGTATTGGCGAGAGCTTAGGGCTCGCCGGCACCGAACTCAAAGACTACGTCTTGGCTAACGTAGATGCTGACGTGGCAGAGGAAAAGTTGAAGAGGGAGGAGAGGGCCAAAGAGCGAGAGGCGAAGAAAGAGGAGGAGAAGGAGCGCCTCGCCGCGGAAGAACGGGCCGCCGCCCGGAGGAGAGAGGAGGAGAAGGAGCGCATCGCCGCGGAGGAACGGGCCGCCGCCCGGAAGCTCGCAGAGGAGGAGAAAGCCGCCGCTCGGAAGCGAGAGGAGGAGAAGGAGAGAGTAGCGGAGGAAGAGCGAGCCGCCGCTCGAAAAATAGCCGAGGAGGAGAGAGCCGCCGAGCGGAGAAGAGAGGAGGCGAAAGAGAGGATAGCAGAGGAGGAGAGAGCCGCCGCAAGGAGGAAGGAGGAGGACGAGAGGATAGCGGCACTGGAAGAGAAAAGGAAGGATAAGGAGCTCGAACGGCGCCAAGCACTCCTCCAGCTTGAGCGCGACCGCCGCGATTTAGGGATCGCATCGCCCGCTAGCGAAGACTATTCGCTCATCGCCCCCAGTTTCGCCACCAGCACCGGAATACCCGCACCCCCCCCCGCCGATTCCGGGGATGAACTTCCCCCTGGACCCATTCGTCGAACGAGACGAATCAATTGAAGTCTATCTCGGCCGATTCGAACGAGTCGCGAGAGAAAACGGTCTTGACCCCCAGCACTGGTATCGCAAGCTCAGTCATGGCCTTAAGGGGAAGGCCTATGAGATTCTGGCCAAGACACCGACTTCCGAGGAGGGAGACTATCCCGCCCTCAAGAGAGCCCTACTGCACGGTTTTGAGCTCTCAGGTGAGCACTATCGCAAGAATTTCCGGAACTCCCGGAGAGAGAGAGGGGAGAAGTTCACGCAGTTTGCCGACCGTCTAGCTACGCTACGGGACAAATGGATTGAGCAAACTGACGAACCAAGGACATACGACGGACTACTAGAGTTGATGCTTGCCGAGCAACTCCGAGGGACAATGCCCGCGGACCTTCGGACATTCGCCGCCGAACAGGGGGCCGCTCGCCTTGAAGATCTGATCATCGTCGCGGACCGCTATCTCACCGCCCATCCCGACGACAGACAGCCTCGCCGTGATCCCCCCGCACCCTCGTCGCCAGATACCCGCCACCAGCCTCGCCGGCCAGTCCCGCCAGCGAACCCCCGTCCACAACCGCCCAAAGGACGCCCGAACCCCGGAGCAGAGCCAGGGAAGCGGAGCACAGAGCTCTACTGCGGCTACTGCCAACGCCGAGGACACACCCGGGAGAAATGTTTTCGACGCATCAGCGACCAGCGTCGCAAACAAGGTACCGTACTAGCCCTACGCCAAGTTACCCCCGACGGGAAACCGGTAACCCCCGTCGTCACTCCCGCCGATCGACCGGCCGTCACCGAGCAGGTGACTGTCAACAATCGCCCAGCCCACTGTCTATACGACACTGGACTTACCTTCGACGCCGTCGTCCGCCGCTCGCTCATCAAGGAACAAGACCTGACCGGCGAGACTATCACCCTGAAGTTGGCCGACGCGTCCCAACCCAGCACCACGCTCCCTATAGCCCGGATCCAAGTCGCCAGCCGATACGTAACGGGGACCATCCAAGCTGCCGTGATGGACCAGCCCCTGTACGACCTGATTTTAGGATGCCGATACGTGTTCTTGGGAATGCCGCCCCAGCCTGTGGAGTCGGTGGCCGCCGTCCAGACGCGCGCCCAGGCGAAAACAGCCGCGACACCACCCCCGATACCCAACCAGATGCCGGAACAGATCCGGAAGGCCCAAGAAAGCGACGTCACCCTCCGCAAGTGCTACGGAAAACTTCCCGCCGCACGCACTCCACCCAAGTCCGGGGACTTTTTCGTCGAAGACGGACTCCTCTTCCGTCAGAAGGACGACCATTCTCAACTCGTCGTGCCTGCGACACTTCGCCCCCAAGTCCTGGAACTTGGCCATAGCATGCCCCTAAGCGGACATATGGGCATAGGAGCGACCACTCTACGCATCAGCGCTCAATACCACTGGCCCGGGATGACCGAAGACGTGAAGCGCTACGTCAAGTCCTGTAGCCAGTGCCAACGATACTCGCCCCGCCATCACACCGTACCGGTCACTATCAGCCCCACCGTCGTCGTGGGAACACCCTTCCAGCGAGTGGCTGTCGACATCGTAGGACCCCTCCCGCGGACCAAGAAGCGGAACCAGTACCTACTAACCCTTGTCGACGCTTGCTCGATGTGGTGTGAAGCCGTTCCTCTACCAAAGATCGACGCCGCCCGAGTCGCCGACGCGCTCGTCACCATATTCACTCGAGTCGGATTCCCGGACAACATCCTGACCGACAACGGGTCCCAGTTCACCGGGAAACTCATGCAAGAGGTTTTCCAACTTCTCCGCATCCGCCATATCCGGACTCCACCCTACCACCCCGCTAGCAACGGACAGGTCGAGCGCCTAAACGGGACTCTTATCTCGATTATCCGCAAGATCGCCGACGAACAGCCGGAAGCGTGGGACACATACGTCGCGTCAGCGCTCTTCGCGTATCGAGAGACCCCGCACACCTCCACCGGATACACGCCTTCCACGCTGCTTTTTGGAAGACCCCTTTCCGGACCTCTAGCCGCCTTGCGACGTAGCTGGACCGACGCCAAACTGGACGAGGCACCGGTCGACGCAACAAAATACGTCACGAAACTCCAAGAAACCCTCAAGGCTACATGGAGAGCCGCCTCCGCCAACCTGAAGAAGGCGAGAGAAAGACAAGCCCGCTATCACAATCGCCGCGCCCGGGACCGAGAACTACAGGTAGGAGACCAAGTCCTACTGCTCCTCCCCAGCGGCACCAACAAGCTAGACATAGCTTGGCAGGGACCCTACCCGGTGCTTGAGAAGCTCTCTCGTACCACTTACCGCATCGAGGTAGGCGGAAAGCCCAGGACCCACCACATCAATCTGCTCAAGCGCTACCTGGAGCAACCCGCACCCGCCCCAGACTCCCACTCGCTACTCACGGTCGCGCTGGCCGTCGAAGTGGATGGCACAGAGACCGGCGTCGCCGAATTTCCGCTAAAAGGGAAGGAATCCTTCCGGGACGTCTCTCTGGACCCCTCACTCCCCGCCGGCCAGCAACGCCAACTACGCGCCATCGTAGCGGAATACAGGGAAGTCCTCACCGACATTCCTGGGAGGACGGACCTGGAAGAAGTTCGACTGACCCTGACGGACCCCACTCCCGTCCGCCAGAAACCTTACCCCGTCCCACTTTCCCAGCAGCAAGTAGTAAGAACGGAAGTAGAGGCTCTGCTACAAGCCGGAGTCATCGCTCCCTCCCGTTCCCCCTACAGCGCAGGAATAGTTCTATCACGGAAGCCCAGCGGAGAACATCGCCTCTGTATCGACTTCCGGCAATTGAACCTTGTAACCCAGTTCGTGCCCGGACCCCTATCCGACCCAACAGACTTGTTTGCAAAGCTACAATCCGCCCGATACTTCTCCCGAGTGGACTTGAGTAAAGGCTTCTACCAAATTCCCGTGCACCCTTCATCCCGCCAGTACCTGGCCTTCAGCACGATGGACGGCCACTATGAGTTCAACGTTCTGCCGTTTGGTCTGCACAACGCCCCAAGTATTTTCAGCACGATGATGCGGAAGCTGTTGGACCCCCTCCACTGTCCGTTCATACACTCTTTTATGGACGACATACTCGTCGCAACGGAGACATGGGAGGAGCACCTGCGAGTGGTGCGCCAACTCTTGCGCCGCCTCAGAGAAGCTGGCCTCACTGCCCGGCCGACCAAATGCCAGTTCGGCTATCAAGAGCTGGAATTTCTTGGCCACACCATCAGCCATGGACAGCTCCGGCCTCTGGAAAAGACCGTCCAGCGCCTTCGAGACGCGCCACGCCCCAAGACCAAGAAAGATGTTCAGTCCTTCCTGGGACTGAGTGGCTTCTATCAGAAGTTTGTACCCGGCTACAACGGGATCGCCGCGCCACTATCCAGTCTAACCCGGAAGACCGCACCGGACCGAGTCCTCTGGACCCCGCAATGTGAAGCTGCCTTCCAGGAGCTCAAGGACAAGCTGACGTCCCAGCCAGTCCTGCGACTCCCCAACCACGGACAGCCCTTCGTCCTGCGCACAGACGCCAGCGACGTAGGCATCGGAGCCGTTCTACTTCAACGGGACTCCGCGGACGCCCCGACGCTCTTCCCCGTCGCGTACGCCAGCCGGAAACTCAAGCCGGCAGAACAGAATTACGCCACATCGGAGAAGGAGTGTCTCGCCCTTGTCTGGGCAGTCCAGAAGTTCCAACTGTATCTCTACGGCTCGCACTTTACCGTCCAAGTGGATCATCAGCCGCTTTCCTTCTTGGCGACATCCAAATCGCTCAACGCCCGGCTGATGAGGTGGGCTCTGCTGCTCCAAGCCTACTCTTTCCAGCTGGAGCACATCCCAGGGAAGGACAACCACGGCGCAGACTTCCTCAGCCGTCACCCCGCAACCGACTCCAGCGAGTCGCCCCTGAGGGCCGACGCCCCAGCCTTCATTCCCGCCGCCGCCCCCTAACCGTAGCCGAAACCCGGCAGCTCCGCGGACCCCAGCCTTGGGCATCCGCCATCGACTACCCGGAACCCTGCATCGCCCCGCATCACCCGGATCATCGCAAACCATCGCCTCACCCGGCAGCCGACCTCAGAGCTGATTGGCCGCGTCTTCGTCGAGTCCTACGTCCTCGCCTTTTTCCTTGGGGGGGCCTCTGTGACAAGGCGGGCAATCACCATCTGAGCCAAGCTGCTAAACAGTCATCACTCACACACACAGCCAGCGACACCCTTCACTTAACCAGCCGCCACTAGTAGGCCGCTCGCCCAGTCGCCTAAGCCCCGCCCCCGGGACATCTCCTTAAAGCCTGGCACAAACCTTAGCACAGTGTCAGAACCCAGCTTTCCTGCCTCGAAGTCACAGCCTGTCCGAAAACACGTCAACATCACCGAGTGACCTCTGAGTTTCGACAGTACCCTTGTGCTTCCACCCGTCTAAGTCAAGACGGGTTCCTGTACCGGGCGTATCACCCCGGCATTGTATCTACTCCCAGTCACTGACCCGCTGCAGGCCCCTGCCAACACAGGAGGTCAATGAGACGCGAGACTTGGGACATCGCCATTTTCACTACGGCTAGCCACGAAAGCCGATTTCCATGCCTGTGCTTCATTCCAAGACAAAGCACTCGTGATCCGTGAGTCATCATCGTGTGACCACTGACCTGCATCTTTCCACCCACGCTTGTACCAACGCCGACAAGCCAACCAGAGTATCCTGGACCAATCGCCGCACTTCAGTCCAGAGCTAAGTGCCTAAGCCTACGAGAATCCCCCCTCGCCAGATTATCAGACTCTGAATACCATTCAGATACACTCTCGCCCTGTGATGAGATCAGTCATCATTCGCTCTAGTACCCCCAAATATTGACTACCCAGAAAATCACCAGACTACTCCTTACTAAAAGACGCTATGCCTATGACTCAAGTTAGAAGTAGTTGACCTAGACTCCCCATTTCAAATTAAATAAAGTGTATAGTTATAGAAATTGCAATTACCCTGACTGGCCTTTGAATGTGCATTTCTAAACTAGTGTAGCTTTCTCTCCATCTCGTCTTTACTCTGTCTGTTTATCAAGTTGGCCCAGCATTAATCTCTTGAATGTCATCGCACCATTAACCTATTCAAAGGAGGTAATAACGCGCTAGAGATTAAGAGCTTACCCCCATCCCCCAACCCCTCTATTCGTGACACTATCCCGTAAATCGAAAGTCGTCGGGGCGCAACAGATGACCAGTTTTTTCCATCTTTTTCTGTCCTCAGCAACCCTCGTGGCTTCGCTCAGTGTCAAGCTAGTCCATTCTCGAATGCTGTCATCCCAACTATTTTTCTGTCTCCCTCTTCTTCTGACTCCTTGCACCGTGCCTTGCAGGATGGTTTTGCAAGGCCTGATGCTCTGATGACATGGCCATACCATCGAAGGTTCCGTTTCTTCAACTCTGTGAGCATGTCATCGTGTTGTCCAATAGCTTGTGTGATGGTCTGTCGGACTTCGTCGCTGGTGATGTGCTGGGTATAAGAAATGCCCAGATGTTTTCTGTGGCACGTCATCTCCATGCTTTTGTATTTTTCATTGTAGGTCTGCTATGAGGGTCCATGTTTCGTAAAAGTATAGCAAGATGGAGATGACAAGGGAGCGCAGCAGCCTTACCTTGGAACGCAGACTGATGGTACTGTCTTTCCAAATGGGCTTCAACCTAGCCAGGGCAGCAGTTGTTTGTGCGATCCTGGAGAGGATTTCCTGTCTGGACCCATTGTCTGATACAATGGATCCGAAGTATTTGAAGCTATCCACTGGGTTGAGGGAATGGCCTTGGACTTTGATGTCCGTGTTGATGCCATTGGTGTTGTTGGTCATCATTTTGGTCTTCTCTGCACTTATTTCCATTCCAAAGACTCTCAAAGTGGTGTCAAGCCTCTGTACCAGATGTTCAAATTCTTGTTCCTCTCCAGCCAATCCATCAATGTCATCCGCAAAACGGAGGTTGGGGATTGCTATACCCCATACGCTGACTGTGGCTTTGTGATCTGCAAGGGCATCTGGCATGATGCGCTCCAGGAAGATGCTGAAGAGTGTTAAAGAGAGTAGGCATCTTTGACGCACGCCGATTGTTGTTCTGAACCAGTTCCCAATGGGGCTGTTGTGGAGTGGCTATTTTGGGCTGTCCAACATTTTATCGTGTGCGTTATTATGATCATGAGAAGAAGAAGAAGAAGAAGAAGAAGAAGAAGAAGAAGAAGAAGAAGAAGAAGAAGAAGAAGAAGAAGAAGATTCAATAGTTTATTACAAGAAGAAAATGATTTTAGCATTTATTTGCTAATCTTACAATCAGGCATTCTTTCAATCACTCACACATTTACTTTAATCATTTATCCGCATTCATGCAAAGACAAACATTGATTTTAAATTAAAGGAATAAACAAGCTAACTTCGTAACAAGGAAACTAACAATACTAAGTATAACACATTTAACTGGAACCATTTAATTTAATAAATAGAGAGAGAGAGAAATTGACGGACTGAGTGGGAAGAGAGGGGGGGGGAATGAAAGAGGAAAATCAATTGATGCATGCTAGAATGTATGATTTTTGAAATTATTAAGAAATATGTTGTAAATCTTGTACTTGAAGCTGTTTAACGATGTGCATTGTTTTAGTTCTAAAGAAAGAGTGTTCCATAACAGGGGGCCTTTAAAAGAGAAGCTAGATTTAAAAATATCAATTCGTGGTTTTGGAAGTCGGTAGTTTTCAGAATGGTATTGTGTAGGAAATGACATTAGTTGATCACGTAAGTAAGAAGGCGCTATATTATTTTTTACTTTAAACATCTGTATGGCTAAATTATACTTGAATTGTGTTTGTAAAGGCAGTATTTTAAGATCTGTTAATTTTTCATCTGTTGTTAATTCTCGATTATCAGAGATTAATCTAACCCCACGTCTATGCAGATGATTAAGTCTTTTTAGTTGATTTGCTGAAGCATTAGACCATACAACAGAGGCATAGTTGATATGTGATAGACAATGGGCTTGGAAGAAAATTTTTCTGGCAGAAGATTCAATGTAAGGTTTTAGTTTAGCAAGAAGAAAGAGATTTTTGGATAACTTCTTACATATATTATTTATATGGGAGTGCCATGTAAAATCTTGATCAATAATTATACCTAATACTTTGTGCTCTGAAACTTGTTCAATCTGTAAACCATTAATATTCAGATTTAATTTTAAAGGTTCATGCTGTCGCTTTTGCCGTGAGGTGAGGACCATGCTTTTAGATTTTTGTGGATGAAGAATCATACGATTATGGCTGCACCAATCCGTTATTTCTTGTATACTCTTCTGTAAAGATGTTTGTATTTTATTTACAGATTTACCAGAGCAGTGCAAAGAGCCATCATCGGCAAACAGGTCACAACTTGTATCTTTGCTAGTAATATGGAGTGGTAGATCATTTATATAAATGCAAAATAGTAAAGGACCTAAAACTGAGCCTTGGGGTACACCACATGAAATAGTACCTGGAGAAGAATATCTTCCATTAACATATACACGTTGGATTCTTTGTGATAGGTATGATTGGAAAAAATTGACGACATTGGGATTTTTGAGGTAGGTAGAAAGTTTTTGCAAGAGAATGGAATGATTGACTAGATCAAAAGCTTTTTTTAGGTCCATGAATATGGCTCCTGTAATATTACCATAATTCATTGCATTGAGCCACTTGTCACATAGCCTGATCAGAGCAGTTTGGCAAGAATGATGGGTGCGAAAACCTGACTGATACCTATGAAGGAGAAGATGATTTTCAAGAAAAGCAAATATGTGTTTGTGTAAGTGTCTTTCAATGGGCTTCGATAAGACATTTAATACTGATATAGGTCGAACATTGAAGAAGAAGAAGAAGAAAGAAGAAGAAAAAAAGAAGAAGAAGAAGAAGAAAACGGTTTGAAAAAGAAGAAGAAGAAAACGGTTTGAAAAAGAAGAAGAAGAAGAAGAAGAAGAAGAAGAAGAAGAAGAAGAAGAAGAAGAAGAAGAAGAAGAAGAAAACGGTTTGAAGAAGAAGAAGAAGAAGAAGAAGAAGAAGAAGAAGAAGAAGAAGAAGAAGAAGAAGAAGAAAACGGTTTGAAAGCATCAACTATACCACACACAGGCACACACACATTAGTCTTGTCCAGCTTTTCGTGCGTCATGTGCGCGCTATCGTATGTAATTGGAAACGCTGCTCATTTGCATTATTTCTCTGCGTATACATTGTGGGCTAAATCTATTATATACGATATTTGCATCTCGGCGTGGGATATGGAAAACTGCTACATTGAGATCGGACAATATCCACGACAACGCGCGAGTGTAAATATTGTTCGAACGAGATATTACAATTTTTTTATATTGCATGTCTAAGATGCGAATAACATTTATGTTTTTATTTCTTCAATGTAAAAAAAAAAATTGAGAAATATAAAAAAAATTATACTAGAGGACAAAGATGTGTGTGAACGACCACTTTACATATTGCTTTTCAATAATGCCATGCAAATGTGCAACCAACAATAATTTATCAATCTAAAGCTTTTTTTCTCATTTATTCAGCATGCACACAAACACAAGCATAAACGCACACGCTCACACCCACATACCCCCCCTCCCCCCCCCCCCCCACACACACAGAGGAAATAAAAATTAACATCAGAACGTGACACATGACAGATGTCTTCTATCAAACCAGTGAAAAACGATGCCAGTGTCCTTCATTGATGTGGCTCTCCTTTGTTCAAAAGATAGGCCTAGTCTTCAGACAACTCGAGCTTAGGTAGCCAATTAAAACCAATGCCAGTTTCATTCGCTGATTCAGTCAGTTCAGGCTTACTTACTGCCTTATCCTTTTCTTAAGATAATTGTTGCTGCAGTTTTTGTGAATAAGTGACGGTTTTGGAATAAAACCTTGCTGTTTTAGGGCGTCTTATAAAATACAAGAAGGCCGTTTAGTTGGTCAGTCATCTGCTGAAAAAGTAACGTAGACTGAGATTTGGAAATGGGTTAAAGTAGGTCCTGTATTTTTACGACTTTTAAATTTCACAGCTTGCAAGAAACATCCCCATCTGTGATTGGTCAACTACTGTATAATATCAGTTTAAGTCAAACCCTACTTGGCCAATGAGAAAGAAGACACATGTAAAAAATCAATTCGCATCTTGGGATATGAAAAATTCTCACATCGAGATCGGACAATATTCATGAGCGCGATTTGCGTGCGAGTGCAATATTGTCCGATCGAGATGTGACAATTTTTCATATCCCACTTCTAAGATGCGAATAACATTTAGTCTTATGTATCGATTTCCGCAATTTGGAAAATAAGACGAATCAAAATCGCACTAGAGGATGGTCATCTAAATGCACAGCAAAGAATAGTCCAACATTCGTAAGTTTTTATTCACATGTATTACGAACGCACACAAACATTATCGCACACGCGCATACCCATCCAACCAATCAGCCAACTGCCATTCCGCCTGTCTACTCACACACACACAGTGTGAAGAAAAATGAATATCAGAACGTGACACACGACAAGTGTTTTCAACCAAAATTGACCAGTGAAAAACAATGCCAGTTTTATTCAATGATTCGTCTCCGCTTCGTTCAAAATGTAGGCCTAATCTTCAGTCAACCCTAGTTAGGGAACCAATAAAAAAAAACAATGCCCGTTTCAATTGATGATTCAGTCGACCCATTTACTCTTCTGAATCCTCCTTTCTTTGAGATAACTGTTGCTGTAGTAGGCCCTACTTGTGAATTAGTGACGGTTTGGGAATAAAACCTTGTTGTTTTAGCGCACCTTAGAAAGCACAAGAAGACCGTTTGGTTTTTCAGTCTTTGCAGAAAAGGCATAGGAGACTGCGATTTTTAAATGGGTTGAAGTAGGTCCTGTATTCTTACGACTTGTATATTTCACAGCTTGCTAGAAACATCGTCATCTGTGACTGGTCATCTACCATGTGATATCAGTTTTAGTCCCACTCTACTTGGCCAGTGAAAATATAAGACTTTGGGGGAAATGGATACATATGGAAAGGAATATGACACAATCCTTTAATACTAAGGCAATGTTCAATACCGCAGTGATTTACAAAACTTCAAGAGTAATTTATTCTATGTCATACAGAATACTACTAGATGCTGTGTGGACCAAATATTGTAGAAATATTGAATGTGTGTGTAACCGGACCAGCCCTTCTCACTTAAACATATTCTTTTTGATTGCAATGTTATTATCCCCTTGTTTATTCCAGTCTTAGACAGGAAAACAAGTCTGGCAGACTTTGATTTAGATTTATGCCCCTTCGTGGCAAAAACCTTAATTGATACACCAGAGGCTAGATTTGTATAACTGTCTTCCCCCCCCCCCCCCTTCCTTTTTGTCTTATCATCTTTGGTGAACAAGACATTAATAAACCAACCAACCAGCCGATACATATACATTTATTTACGGTACGGTTTCCCCACAATGCATATGATTACGGACAGTAAATAATTATTATTGGAAAAGACGTGGCGTAAAAAACCATTATCACAGACGGAAAACTATATAACGCGTACAAGCCACTTTTATAGCTTACATCTGTTACGTTTGAGACACGCACGATAGATCCGATCGTTTTGTTTTGCAAAGTATGCAATAAAAGAGTGTATACCTTTGATTTGATTTTGCGTTGTAGTTAGAAGAAGCTTTGCATAATGTTGATAATTTTCGTTGATCGATATTATTGGAGAATTTTCTAGAATTACTTGTTTACTATCGATCGACGCATGTAGATAAATCTAGTAATAGCTAAGAGATTCTTCTAACGTAAATAAAGTTATATCACGTAAGACAGTGCATAGTTCAGGTGACGAATTTATTTCTGATTGGCTGTTATTGCGTCACGCTGGAATGTTCGAACATTCTCTCGATTATAGAAAGACTATATAGGTGATGCACTGTGTCTGGAAAGTGAGTGAGACTGAAAAGTGAAAAAAGCGATTGAACGATCTTGTATGTAGTTGTTGATGTATGCTGAATAAAGTTGGAAAACTTCATACGACGACTCCTGCCTTGTTGCTGAGTGAATAGTTTGCGTGAATAAACAATTCTGAGTTACGCTTATCAAGATTCAAGCATCGGGGCTGAATCAAATATTGATAACAAAAAGTAAACAGACAGTGTAACAACCTCCTTGCGAATGGGTTGATCGCTACTAGTGAAACAATAGATAATAATGTTACTCTCAGATAGCATTTGCGTCGCCCAAAACTGCTCGCTTTTTGGATATATATAAAGAAGGGAAGGTGGGAGAAAAAACGCATAAACCAAACTAAAGTCTGCTTTAAGCGCACACATGCATACAAATACACACATTATTCACAAGAATAAATATTTAAACAATATAAAAATCATTATGTTAAAATGATGGTAGAGATTGTGATGAAAAAGACAGGAAAAGGTGTGAGAAAAGGATACAATGTTGGAGAGTGAGGTTCTTAACATCATGTTCAATATAAATGCATACAACAAAGTTCAACCAACTATGGAATGAATGAGGCATGCAAGGTAACTTTAATATAATTATCAACAAAAAAAGGGCAAGCCATTCACATGTATTTCTAGACACTCACAGTAACACATTTAATTTCACACACACACACACCCACACACACACCCACACACACACCCACACGCCCTCCCACGCAAAGCATGTTTGGCAAATGGTGAAGCACAAAGACTGTGACCTTAGGGAAATCAAATGATCTAACAAGATTAGAAGTAGTTAATGTATCTCCAAATAAAATAAGACGAATTTCGGTACAGTTATTCTTGAGGTAAAGTAAAAAAGTATGTTTTGAACACACACAGAAAGTGACATTCGGAGCGACGGACAGACAACCGGACTGTACTGAAGGATGGCCCATGATTTAAGTACATGTAAACCAAAACTCAACAAAACCTCTGATCTTCAACCGTGTTTGAGACATTGAAAGTGTTTCGTAACAAAATGACTGCAATGATTTTGACCTTTGCTGTAAAGAAAATAGGATGGCACGTGAGGCAGGCCACTAACCTAGGTAACGTTCCTATGAAGTTTGGTCAAAATCCGTTCAGTGGTTCTTCAAATTTGGCTTCCAACGGACCGACGGACAGATTGACATCTGGCTCGTTCTGATTCCCCCCGACTGTTTCGAAGTATTGCCAGATAAGTCTGAAAATACAATAATATAACTACGTAGAAAAGGAACTATATAAAACAGTGTCCTCAATGAAGTACACTGTTTTTTACTCTGAAAGATAAGGGGGTTGTCTTTCTACAATACTTGTGTTATACTGTTGACTTTTTGACAGGAAATCTTCAATGGGAATACCGAGCATGGAGATGATGTGCTACAGAAGACTTCTGGGCATTTCTTATATCCAGCACATCACCAATGACGAAGTCCGACAGACCATCACACAAGCCATTGGACAACACGAGGACCTGCTCACAGTGGTGAAAAAACGGAAACTCCGATGATATGGCCACGTCACCAGAGCATCAGGCCTTGCAAAGACCATCCTGCCAGGCACGGTGCAAGAAGGCAGAAGAAGAGGGAGACAGAAAAAGAGGTTGGAGGACAAGATTCGAGAATGGACTGGTTTGACACTGAGCGAAGCCATGAAGGTTGCTGAGTACAGAGAAAGATAGAGGATGCTGGTAAACGATCATCTGTGGTGCCCCTACGACCTTCGAGTTACGGGATAGGATAGGAGGAGGAACAACGAAGCTTAACGTCCTATTGCATCAGCGTTAAGGACGATCACCACGTCGCCACCCTGACAACAATGATTATCATCATCATATCAAAGATGAGATCCTACGGATCTCGGAATACCGAGTGTTTTCTACATGATCACCCAGTGATCGGAAACGCTAACCTTTTCTACAACAACAACAAAACTGCTGCTGCTACTACTACTACTACTACTACTACTACTACTACTACTACTACTACTATTGCTTCTACTACTACTACTACTACTACTACTACTACTACTACTACTACTACTACTAATAATAATAATAATAATAATAATAATAATAATAATGAATGCGCTATCCCTTAAGTCACTAATCAGCCTCAAAGAGTGACGATCTGTATACCAACATGCACTCATATGTTGCACAAACGCTTACTTACACAATAAACTCACACGTAATCAAACTTGTGCCATGACAGCATTTAACTCTAAAAGCGTTCATATAAAGTCCCGTAAAATTGACATCAAAATGTGTGCTTTTGACCTCAAAAATAATTTATCTCTACACGCATAGCCGTTTTAAATAGAGTCCCTCAAATCTCATTGTTTCCGGCTCTTTTGCTGTCCACGGCCCTCACCTATGGAATTCTCTCCCTTTTCATGTTAGACATTCTACCTCCTGTGAATCGTTCAAATCCAACCTTAAAACGTATCTCTTCTCAAAAGTCTTTCAGCAGTATCTGTAGTTGTAAAAAGGGTTTGGAGGGGTGGGGGGTTAAGTAGTAATTTAGTATGTTTTTGTCATATTGATTTACACAGCAGTAGTAGACTATGTATGCGTGAAAGAGAAACTTGTTTTATAATTAAAGTATATGTATAAAGTGTATATGTGTTTGCGTAAGAAAGTGTGCGTGTATAAGCGCTTAGATCCTTAGGGTAGGCGCTTTATAAATGCCAGTTATTATTATTATTATTATTATTATTATTATTATTATTATTATTATTATTATTATTATTATTATTATTATTATTATTATTATTATTATTCTGAGGTACACCTACACTCAAAACTTCCAAACCTTAAAAAACAAAAAAAGTATATATATCAATGGGCTCAGGGCTGTGAAAATTGTGGAAGCCTCAAGGAAAAAATATATACATAAGCTCACCATAAAGTTCCTTTTGTGCAGTGATGTGGAAATCATGTCACGTTAAAATTCACGTGTTTCTAATAATGACTTTTGATATATAGACACACACATATATATAATGGTGTTTTTAAATGCGCTTTGAGCCATGAGAACTGTTTCATTGCAGCGCTTTATAAATAAAATTGTTATTGTTAACTGTTATTATCGGAACAATTAGTAAATTAAGGTGTATCCGAAATGCACAAAAATAAACGTTTTGTCTGCTTATTCTTTTTCAGTTTCCTGTTGTTATGATCAACTAAATCTTTGAACAAGGAAATATTCCACAACAGAGTGAGACAAATCTATAAATAAATGACAAAAATGTAATAGAAATGTTCTGATCTAGTTAAAGATCATCTGGTGTCATCCGTTGTCATGAACCACTTCATAACTCGTGACTAACACGTGAGCATGGTACAATGACACAAAGAGACTTCGTGTTTTTCACTTTAAGATTCCATTACAGCTTGTGTAACAAGAGGTCGTTTTACACCGCACAGTTTAAGCTTTTGCCTTGTTTAGTCAGTGTAACACAGTTGTATAGTGACGCCCGCGCAGTGTAGTGAATAATCGCAGTTTAAGGATAGAGCCGATTTTACATCCAATCAGAACACAGCAAGATTAGGTAGACCAGTTCTGCCTGGCTAGGCCAAGGCTAGGTAGAAGGACATGCTGCATTCAAACGGCGGGCAGTGCACAGTTACGCTCTGACAGAAATCTCTCCACTGACAGACTAGAAAAGCAGGGCTTGTTGAAAATTCGATTCAATCAAGTCAGCCACGGCCTGACATTGTCAAAAAGGTAAATGAACATACTTTTGTTTTATCGTGATGTATTTATATTATTGTTGAATTATGTGTGTGAAATTTGCTATGCTTAGAATTGAATTGTTAGTCCAACGTTGCGTGACCACGTGGCGAACACGACCGGCCGACGTCATGTTGTATTCCGTACGGACCCACTGTTGTTTAACCTATATGTATGCTTGCAAACCAGTGGCTGTACCAGAGAATGTGTAACTATAATATTAATTCTTTCTCTATGTGTATAGTTAGCCATGATTTATATTTATATATGTATAGGAAATTAGAGTGGAGATTTCAGTGGACCACGGACTTAGCAGAATGTTCGTCGCTTATATATAGAGATGCGGAGCTTCGGCCTTCAGTAAGACGCTCTGCACACACCTATTATACAGGGTTGTGCAGATGTTACAGACGAGCAGGCATTGTATCGTGAGCCCAACCAGGTGAAAGACAAAAACAAGCCGTCGCTGAACGTTGGCTGCCGAGGCATCTAAAGCACTGAGCGGAGAGAGTCCACCAGTCTAGCCGCAAGGAGAAGACTCCATCACAACACAGCTTATCAAGGAAGCAACCACAACACAGCTCATCGAAGTATCAGATAAGTGCAGATCGAGAAAGTGCACTAAAATTGGTATCACAGGACCACAGTAGTCCACTCTTCCAGAACTCTGACCATTAGGGCAGAAAGTATCCAGTGCCCGATGATGATAAAGTAGCTGCCTAGAACTCTCAAGAGCGAACCATTCGCATTGACATTTGAACTTTTAAGTTAGTTTCGTACTTCGCACAGCGTGTATAGAGTAGAGGAAATAAATGTGTGATATTTACTGTTATCAAGTGGCTGGACTACCTATGTTTCATAGACGTGTGAGAGCTAGTGTGACAGTGATCTTTTACCATTTTTCTATCTATCTCTGTACCCCAGCCTAAACGCAGACCGAGCTAAACAAATAAATGTATTAAGTTAAGTCACAGGGAGATTACTAGCGATCCCCATCGACAATAGACGAGTGGGTAATAGCAGTCCATTGTGCAGAGCCCAGCAACATAAGACCCACCGTCACAGCTTGTTTTATTCTTCTTCAATTCTTCTACATTTATCCTGCCTCATTATAGCTGCTCCTCCTCCCTCTGCTCCACCCTTTTCCATCTTCAACTGTCATTCCTCCCACGAACCCCTCCACCATCCATCCCACCATTTCTGTATAACTAACTCCTTTACATTTGTCTTTAGAAATGTGCAGTTAACATAACCCAAACTTATATATATATATATATATATATATATATATATATATATATATATATATATATATATATATATATATATATATATATATATATATATATATAAATTATTAGAAATAGAGATTATAGTATCAGACAAGAAAGATAGAAGAAGCATAACACTGCAAAGAACTGAAGAAATAACAGTGCCAGGTTTGATTTTTTTTTCAAATATGAACTTTATTTTATTTAATAGAAGGAAACAAAACTTTAAAAAATCAAAATTAACAGTAATAATAATAATAATAATAATAATAATAATAATAATAATAATAATAATAATATTATTATTATTATTATTATTATTATTATTATTAAAAATCAACAGTTGTTAAATACTACAGCATGCACGGTCACATGAATTTAATACTATAATGACACTGTTCCTTGTATTCCTTAATGAACTTTTACGTCTACAAGCCAAGGGAAATAACCTAGTCCTTGTCCTCGGCTTCATTAGTATATGTATAGAAGGAGTGGCCTGTCTTATTGTTCTACCGTCTTTGCTCTCAGAAATTGAAGTCCAGTAACAGAAGAAGAAAAGAAACGAGTGCAGAAAAGTTAGTGAACACTTGATAAGGCCTGGGTCTATCTAGGTCAATATTGTTTGGCTGTGGGCTCTACCGGGTAAAGGCTGGCTGGCGAGTTCTCTTTGGCTCAGTGCAAGGTCAAGCTCAAGGTCAACGTAGTCTTTCTCGGTATAAAGTGAATAGTTTAACAACCGAGTACTTGATCTACAGTAAAGAACACGTACAGGACTGATTGGGTGGTGGCCCTAAACTCATAAGATTAATTTTTTTAATGGGGTTTGAATAGTGTTTTGTTTTTGTTTTTTTTACTAAAGCAGTTTAAAATTAAATGCCTGGATTTTAATACTTCTGCTGCTCTATTCATACCAAATTTAGTAGTACACTGAATAGTTTATAGTTACAGTGTTTCAGTAATCCAGTAAGTCAAGTTTCTGGGGGTTTATTTGTCAAAACCACTGTTCCTATTTTTTTCTTTAGTTGTCATTCATTTTCATTTATGTGCAAGTATCAGTCCCTGAATGTAAAAAGCAGAAAATCACTGAATGGTGTAACCAATATTTGCAGTAATATTATGGAAGGAGTCTTCGTAGTTTAAAGTGACGCACTGTTCCTTTCCGTTTTAGTTTCCTTCCGACTGCAGTGACCCTGATCAAATCTGGCAAAGCCCATATGACTCACATGTTCACATGGACTTGCTATATGCACACACACACACACACACACACACACACACACACACACACACACACACACACACACAACCATCCTGTATTATTCCCTCCTGGTCACTTCCCTTCTTTATTATTCCTCCCTGGTCACTCCCCGCCCCCCTCCTTCCTACCGCCCCTGTATTCTTCCCTCTCACCTCCCCTTCCCCTCCACCCCCCAACCCCCGGCGGAGCGCAGTTGCAATCTTTAATGTTTAGTTTGTGTAAAACTATACCTATACATGTGTAAAACTATACCTATACATGTGTAAAACTATACCTATGAGCCAACTCAAATATTAGAACAACTGAGGCAAGAAAGTATACTACTGATGATTAATTATGATTACTGAGAACGTTACTGTAGTTTCTTCAAGACTACCGATGTTTGATCATTGATTATAAAATCAGTTTTGAAATATGTGGGGATGCATGCTTGATGTACTCTTGTTAATGACACAAATTTTATACTGTAATATGTTTATATGTTATGCACTTTTATATTATATAATGTTATTTTATAAAATATACATGAAATGTGTAAGGGGAGATGTGAATGCATTAGATTTGAAGTGTATTATGTGTGCAAGCATGTTTTCATGTTTTACTTAGAGGTTGTTTTTTAAAGCCTGAATGTCTTTTATTTCTTCGAGCAATGTTTAACGCCAGTCATAATTCCTTGTAAGAGGTAATAAATGATTGCTGAACTGAATTGAAGTCAAATGAATACTGAGTACACATACACACACATCACTGAATTCGGTATAATGATAAGAGTATGCTAATGAAATTCAGGGATGTCTTGACAATAATAATGTTCTCAAACAAACTGTACGATGATTTTGATGATTTCGTTGTCTTGTATCCTATCCTACCCTACCCTATCCCGTAACTCTGAGGTAGTTGGGGCACCACAGATTTGGAACGGAATTCTGCATCCCATCGTCTTTTCATTTGTATTGCCCTTTACACTCATTAAAAGACAAAATGTAGACACTGAAAACAAAACAAAACTCACCCCTGGATAATATATTTAACTTGTTTCGGCTTAGTGATCCATCCGCCGTCGGCTCCAAATCTAACTCGTCTTTTGACCGATTTCTTCAAATACACTGAATATTTACAAACGCGCTCGCACCAAAGAGCTTATTGATATAGTCTTTGCTCGCACTGTGTCACGTTGCCGCTGACACGCTACTTGCATGCAGTGGCCCGGCTGCAATACAATGACAAAAAAAATGATCGAATTCCGGTTTTGCTCTGTCAAAAATGTCGTCTGCTCCCGCTGGGGTTAGTCACGTTGATTAAAAATTGGTTTGTAAAAGTGCCGTCCAGCAACGCCAAAAACCAAAGGACGTCTTTAACAAATAAGAAACACACACTGATCACTGAAAAGCAGAGTTCTGCACTTGGTCTTTACTTGGGAAAGAGATTAGATAGAGAGTGATCGAGGGTCCATACCATCGGAGAAAATAAATCCATTCCGCCACAGCTTGCTTTGACTTTTGAGACATTCCACTTGGGTAAGATTGGTGGCCACGTACGTAAGGCCTTCAACCTTTCTGCCCTGGCACATCATTCATGTCTACTTATAGGCCATGTTCTCAACTTTTCTTTGCTTCTTTTTGCGCCAGTGTAATAGGCCTAGATGAGCATCGCCACGAAGGGAGGTACGGGAAGTAACTGCATCTTTGATCCAACTCGAACACGAGACATTCTTATCTCCCCTTTCTACTCTCATCATTATTTATCTATCTATCTATCTATCTATCTATCTATCTATCTATCTATCTATCTATCTATCTATCTATCTATCTATCTATCTATCTATCTATCTATCTATCTATCTATCTATCTATTTTTGTACATTTCCTTTAAAACTTTGTATGTGATGAGAGTGTACAGATGAGTTGAGCCTTAGTCAAAACTTATGTATAATAAAATATTTAAAATTAAATTAAAATCAGTTATATTTTGGAGACGGAAGCACCAGCTTAAAAGCGCTAATTACTTTCCCTTTTCAAAATACGTTTTCAGGAAATTAACAAAGTTTATGAGAAGACTTCTGAGCATTCCCTATACCCAGCATATCACCAACGACGAAGTCCGACAGACCATATCACCCAAGCCATTGGACCAGAGAGCTGGAATAAAGAGAGAGCCTGCACATTGTACATGTAGCTAATAATAATATCCCTAAATAACTGGTTAATTATAAGACAACATAAATTTATCGACCTACTTGGGACAAAAAACGAAAATATTAAATAAAAGAACGGAATATATTTCTAACCTCAACGATTTCGTCGATGTTACCCATGAAGTTTGCTGACACATCCATTGTTGCAGACTAAACCGGAAGTGTTGATTTCCATCGGCCTTGCACTAAGGCTCAAACACGACCTTTTAAGCAGAGAAGCGTAGGGCTACACGCAAAGCAGGCTCTCTCTTTATTATAGCTCTCTGATTGGACAACCCGGGGCCATGCTCACAATTGTGAAGA
The DNA here is from genome assembly GCA_036898135.1 of Oncomelania hupensis. Classification (NCBI taxonomy): domain Eukaryota; kingdom Metazoa; phylum Mollusca; class Gastropoda; order Littorinimorpha; family Pomatiopsidae; genus Oncomelania; species Oncomelania hupensis. The sequence goes on from JBAHVR010000168.1 coordinate 22,962, forward strand.
AACGGAAACTCCGAGGGTATGGTCACGTCACCAGAGCATCAGGCCTTGCAAAGACCATCCTGCAAGGCATGAGCAAGACGGCAGAAGAAGAGGCAGACAGAAAAAGAGGTGGGAGGACAACATTCGAGAATGGACTGGCTTGGACACTAAGTGAAGCCATGAGGGTTGCTGAGAACAGAGAAAGATGGAGTTCGCTCGTTAAACGATCATCTGTGGTGCCCCAACGACTTTCGAATTACGGGATAGGATAGGATAGGACATGACCAGTAGCGAGTTGCTTTGCATCGAGTGGCTTACTTGCAGTGTTTCGTATGCAAGTACTCTCAAAGCAACGTTGGAAAAAAAATAAAACGTACTGGGCCTGCGCATTAAGAGATCCTAGGCTAAAATTGAAAGAAGGATTAAGTCCACAATGTTGGAGGTCATAATGTACTCGCAGAACCCTGTGGTTTCGGGCACTGAATAGAATAGACCCAACGTTTCCCGGCGTGTCGTAAAAGGCGACTAACAGGGATGATGTCAGCACGGCATCGCTGGGCGAAAGTCTTCTACACAGAAGTCACCGGCCAGGACGGAGGAACCTCATGTTTCTACAGGTTCAACGACCACGTGCTCGGGGCCAAGGCGAGCCACACTGTATTCGTGGATGTCGGCTGTGGCCAACAGCCTGGAGAGGATTGGGCCCTGCCAGGTCTTTTTTTTTTTGCCCAAGACACACTGCATGATGAAAACAACCATTCACTCCATACCCGATCGGTCGTCACCCGGGTCACCAAGGACCGCGCCTTCCTTTGGCCACCAGGACGGAGGTGATAAGTGTGCTACTGATGGACAACTTAGCAAGATCCACACGAGAAACAACATCGTCATAGGAAACTGTAATGTCAGGACCCTAACTGCGGATGGAAAATTAGAAGAACTGGCCCACGAGCTGGACCACTATCGATGGAACATTTTAGGTATCAGCGAAATGCGCTGGAAAGGCATAGGTGAAACAACAACCGACAAAGGCTACAAGCTTTATTTCAGCGGGAGAGATGACAGGAACGAACACGGCGTTGGATTTCTGGTCCACAAAGACATTCTAGCCAATGTCATGGGTTGCCGCCCAGTCTCCAGCAGACTCATTACCATCCGTCTGAGAGCAGCCCCTTTCAACATCACCATCATCCAGACCTATGCCCCAACATCAGACTATGACGACTGTCACGTGGGGTTTATGGGCTCTGCACAATGGAATTATGGACCCTCACGTTTATTCGGTGGGAACTGCTAGTAAGTCACCCTATGAATTACTTTAATAAATTTATTTGTTTAGCTCGTTCTGTGTTAAGGTTGGGGTACAGAAATAGATAGAAAAATGGTAAAAGAATACTGTCACACTAGCTTTCACACGGCTATGAATCATATGTAGTCCAGCCACTTGATAACAGTTAAAATCACACATTTATTTCTTCTACTCTATACAAGATTCTCTAAGTACTAATCTAACTTAAAATGTCTCAGTCACTGCTAATAGTTCGATCGCTGATAGTCTAGGCAGCTATTATATCTTCCTCGGGCACTTGCTACTAGATTGCATGTAGATTTGGACTACTGTGGTCCGTTTTACAGTTTCTGAAGAGTTGGACTACTGTGGTCCTGTTATGATCAGTTTAAGTGCACCTTCGTTTTTGCACTTAACTGCTAGATGGTGCGTGCGAAGTCCTTCTGTGAGGTAGCTTCTGGTCCACCTGTGTAGTTGGGTTCCCTTGCCACGCTGTGGGGTCTGACAGGGTGTTTTTCAAGGTAGCTCTTTCCGACTTGTGCGGTAGAGTCTCCTCAACCAACTAGTCGTTTCTGTGGAGTGGGGTGCACAGGATAGCTCGCCTGCTCGTCTGTAATATAAGAGACGAAATTCTGCACAACCCTGAATAATCGGTTTGTGCAGAGCGTCTCACTGAAAGCCAAAGTAGCCCTCAGTGATAGCTCCACATCTCTATACATAAGCGACGAACATTCTGCTACTTCCGGGGTCCACTGGAATCTCACTCTAAATTCCTATACATATATAAATATCAAACGTGGCTAACTATACACATACAGAATTAATAATATTATAAACATTCAGTGGTACAGCCACTGGTCTGCAAACATACATATAAGTTAAACAACAGGGGTTCCGTATGGTATGCAACATGGCGGCGCAACCGGTCGTGTTTCGCCTCGTGGTAGGCTCTTCCACGTGGTCCCGCAAATTCGGATTAACAATTCACATTTATGCATAGCAAATTCCACAAACATAATTTCAACAATAATATAAATATATCACGATGAAACAGAAGGGTGTTCATTTACCTGTTTGACAAGTTCAGGCCCGTTGTGACTAAATAGAATTCTGAGATTCTAAGTCCTGCTTCCTGGTCTATGAGTGAAGAGATTTCTCTAGCTGTGGAGATGTTGACTCTACCTCGTCTCACACACGACTGACCAAGCTGTGCTAGGTTTTGACACAGTCAAAACTGCTCTACCCACTTAGCCTGCTGCTGATTGGTTAAAACGGTCCGATTCAAAGCTCAAGTGCTGACTCACTGCGATGTGGGTGGCTCGCTCGCCGTGTGTGGTCTGCTGTGTAATTTCTACTGTTACAAAAACTACACAAGGCTAAATAGTCACTGGGCAGGGTAGAACTAGCCAATTCATGACAACGACAGCGAATGGGAGGATTTCTATGAAAATCTACAGGCTGTCCTTGACCAAGTGCCAAAGAAGGTCATACTCATTGTGCAAGGCGACTGGAATGCCAAGGTTGGCCAAGATGCGCACCACAATTGAGGAGACACATGTTGACCTCACTGCAGCAACGAGACAAATGACAGGGGTCTGAGACTCTTGGAGTTTGCCAGATACAACAATCTGATACTGGCAAAAACGCTTGATCTCCACAAAAAATCCAGACGATGGACATGGCACAGTCCCGGCGGAGAGCATCACAACCATATCGACTACATCATGGTCAAGAAACCTTTCAGATCAAGCATCAACATTGGCAGGACACGCACTTTTCCAGGAGAAGACATCGGAAGTGACCACGATCTTGTGATGATGTCTTTCCGGCTTCACTTGAAGAGAGTAAACACAACAAAGCGCACTAGACTGAAGTTCTACCTGGACAAACTGCAAGACGCGGAGGTGGCAAAAAGTATTGCAAGCCACATTTGGAGGGAAATTTGGACCAATGCTCATTTTGGGAGCTAGTGAAGTAGATGTCAACACCATGACCATCACCTTCAACTCAGCTATGACAGATGCCGCCACTGAGATCCTTGGCAAGCACCGGCCAAAGAAGAAGCTGTGGATCACACCCGAACTTTTAGACCTGTGTGATACATGAAGAGAGATGAAAAAGAAAAAGAACACATCACAGGGAGCTGATGCCTACCGAAAAATCAACAATGACATCCGAAAAGGCATGCGCTCAGCAAAAAAGAACTGGATAGAAGATCAATGCCAGGAAATTTTAAAAAAAAACAGTCTGAACAAGAACAACAGCAAGAAGGCATACCAGACTGTGAAGCGGTTGACAAGTGTTAAACAGCCCAAGGTCTCCACGATCCAAAGCAAGTCTGGCATATGCCTTACAGAAGAACAAGAAGTCTTGGACAGAGCTAGTACTGCTCTGACCTTTACAACCACACACCAACAGAAACCCATCAGTTCTAGCATGTCCAGAGAACAGAGAAGAAGAAGAAATCCTCCCAATTCTCCGAGAAGAAGTTGAGGCAACAGTGCAGTCGCTAAAGAAATGGAAGTCAGCGGGAGTGGACAACCTCCCCGCAGAGCTGCTTCAAGCAGGAGGAGAAGTGATGATTGACGCCCTCACCGTTATCTGTAACAAGATCTGGTAGAGTGGGGAGTGACCTACACCATGGACCCAATCGCTTGTCGTCACTCTTCCAAAGAAAGGTAACCTTCAGGAGTGTGAAAATTACCGCACCATCAGCCTCATCCCAGCAAGGTCCTCCTGAAAATAATACTCAACAGGTTGAAACCCCAAGCTGAGCAAATCATGGCTAAAGAACAAGCAGGATTCAGGGCAGGGCGAAGTACCACTGAATATATTTTCAACCTCAGAGTAATCTGCGAGAAATACATACAGCACCTACAACATCTATACCATGTGTTCGTAGACTTCAAGAAGGCGTTTGATCGAGTCTGGCATGCAGCTCTGTGGGCAACCATGACAGTGTAAAACATCAGCCCTAAAATTATTGAAGTCATCAAAAGCCTATATGACAAGGCTACCATGCACTGTCCTCCATAACAGCGCCATCGGAAACTGGTTCAAAACGACAATCGGTGTGCGTCAAGGATTCCTGCTCTCTCCAACACTCTTCGACCTCTTCCTAGAGCGCATCATATCGGATGCCCTTGCAGATCATGAAGGCATATTAAGCATAGGGGGTAGAGCAATCTCCAGCCTTCGTTTTGCGGATAACATTGATGGATTGGCTGGAGAGGAACAAGAACTTGAACAGCTGGTACAGAGGCTTGAAACCACCTCCAGGGCCTATGGAATAGAAATAAGTGAAGAGAAGACCAAAATGATGACCAACAACACCAATGGCCTCAACACGGACATCAAAGTGCAAGGCCAATCCCTCAACACAGTGCATACTATAGCTTCAAATATTTAGGTGCCATAGTATCAGACAGTGGGTCCCGATCGATAAGAAGTCCTCTCCAGGATCGCACAAACAACTCTGCTGCCCTGGCAAGGTAATTTGGAAAGACGTAGGACCATCAGGCATTAACATTCCAAGGTAAGACTGCAGCGCTCCCTTGTCATCTTCCCATATGCTTGCGAAACATGGACCCTCACAGCAGATCTACAACGAAGAATACAAAGCATGGAGGTGCTACAGAAGACTTCTGGACGTTTCCTATACCAAGCACATCACCAACGACGAAGTCCGACAAACCATCACACAAGCCATTGGACAACACGATGACCTGCTAACAGTGGTGAAAAAACGGAAACTCCGAGGGTATGGTGACTTCACCAGATCATGCAAGGAACAGTGAAGGAGGTAGAAGAAGAGGGAGACCGATAATATGTGGGAGGACACACTGAACTAAATAAAGTGATCAGTGGGGAGGACAACATTCGAGAATGGACTGGTTTGACACTGAGCGAAACAATCAGGGTTGCTGAGGACAGAGAAAGATAGATTATGTTGGTTACGATCATCTGTTGTGCCCCTACGACCTCCGAGTTATAGGATAGGATAGGATAGGATAGGATATAAAAGTATAATATTTTTTCCAACTCGCCAAAGTCACGTGACGGATTGCTTGTTTTCGCCTTGTGCAACGGAACTCGTCGCTTATTTTAGCGTGTACTCGCGAGCACTCGCTTCAAAACAACTCGCTACTGTCTATATTTACACTTTCATAATTATTTCCTTTTATGTAGGAGTGACGTAGAAACTCTTGAGGCTCTGAGAATTTGGGGGGCTATTTATTTTATTTTTATTTTATTTTATTTATTTATTTATTTTAATTTTTGTCAAGAGACAAACTACGTTAAAGATGTTTCTGTAAGTTTATGGGCCTAGGCATTGAAAAAATGTAGTTATTTCTACTTTTATGCAGTGCAAAATCACTCATTCTTTTCTGATGTGTTAGTAGCCGTGAGCGACTCGTGCACCCTTTGCAAGGCCTCTTCTGGTTCAAGGAAAGATAACGCTGGTATCTGGGAAAGACAAAGGCGTAGGAGTAAACGAAGCACCAGAATATTTTTCCGGTTTCTATTGATATTAGTATGGTAAGTTAATTTTTCCTGGGGTTATCGATTTATACATCTGTCTGCTTTGATATGTACTATCTTTATTAATTCATTGTGATGGAATTTACGGAAATTTGAAGGTTTAGTTTTATCGCCGGAACACCCAATCAATCATGAATCAATCATAAATTCATACTCATAGACATACTACTAGCCTGACATAGGATGATAGGTTGTAGTTGATTCGGGCAGTTTCACTGTCATTCTGTGGTCTGGAAACAATGCCAGCAACAAGACCTCAGACGTATTCATCAGTAAGACTGCGGACGAAGTTGCTGTCGAGTACTAAAAACGTTTCACTAGGCCAAATCCAGAGTTGTGGATTCATTTCCTCGAAATCGGGGTATCCACAGGGCACAGTATTACTACGTCTAGATAGATCTACGAAGAAGAAGGACATGTTACAAAAAACGTGTGGGTGTTTTGTGTGGGTGGTTGTTTTTTTTTTTCGTTCTAGTAGTACAATACTGGTAGTAGTAGTACATCTAATGTTACTTCTGAAGAATGATGCATGAAATGCTGATACTCGATTGGGTGCGAAATTTCCATTGCGCCTAAATTAGTATATGGACGCACCTCGTAAAATGCTATAATTTAAATCATAAACATTTACATCTTTCTGGTACATGTTTGTTTGTTTGTTCTTGGTGGTTTTTTTTAAACTCCCTTGTTCTTTTGTTAAATTTGTACTGAAATCAATTATTTCAATAGTTGACTTTTTTTCTTCTTTTTAAGGTACATTGCAATGGATTGCTGAGTGTTGGGATTTGGAGCTCAGAATTTGTAGTGGAGCTGCTGTTTTGACAGCCAGTGATTCTTAGAATAAGTTTATTCCTTTATAACAAATGATCTCAACCCGGTTGATCTCACTCTCAGAGCTCCTGGTCATCCTATCACTGCCAGAAAACTAAACTAAAGTGCACAGAATACAGTATAGAATTTTAAATTTTTTTTTTAAGTGCAAATTACTTTCAAATTAGTAATACTATTCTGTCCAATCAGTGAATCACTGAGGTCAGAACTATGAATATTTTGCACGTGGTTAGCAAGCAGCAGGAGGTGTCGCCAAAACTGAAGAAGCTTCAAGCATCATGCAAGGATGATGGGCCTCCCAAAGTGAAAATGGAGAAGGAAGAGCTGAAGAAGAGGCTGTCTGCCATCACTTACTCTGTCACGCAAGAGAAAGGAACAGAAAGGTACAGTGACTCATCATTGTAGTATTCAGATACATTTGAGTGTTAACTTGTGATATTGAACATACTTCTTCTTCTTCTTCTTCTTCTTCTTCTTTTTTCTGCTTACTACCACCTTCATTGTATTTGTAATTGTAATAAAGATACTGCATAGACATTTTGAGGGTGTCGCTTTTGTATTGATACAGTTAATAGAGGTTAATGCCCAAGAAATACAGTTATAATATTATAAGAGCAGGCTACAGTGAGGTGAGGGTGGGATAGTCAAGGGTTAGGCCTTAGGGATGAATGGGATGGTTGTGAGTGGGTAGGGCAAGGGTTTCAGATCTGGGATTTGAACCCTTCCAGTGACTAAGGGCAGCATCAGCTAGAAGAGCATTCTATACAGCAGTAGTCAAGTGAGAATAAAGAAGAACTGAGCCAAGGCAGTAGAGTCATTCTCAGAAAACCTGCCCAATTGTGTGGCATGGACCTTGAAAAATAAAGCTCAGAGAAGAAAGCTGAAAAGTGCATGGGAAGTAGAGGTATGGTGGTTAAGATTCATTAAGACTTTCTAAATGAAACAGGTCTGTTGGTTTTCTTGCTATGGTATGGTAAAGTGGGTGATCTTCCAATTATGTACAGTTATGCCCTTTAAGTTTACTTTAACACCAATCAGAGAATTACATGAGCATTGCATTTAAACCAAAGTTGTTGAATGACAAAAACACAGACTGAAACAAACATATTGCTTATGACTACTTTAAAACATGTGCCAACAAATTACCACTGAGTTGCTGTTCATAAAATGAAGTTTGAAGAAAATAAAAGATGCGAGTGGGACAGAACAGCGAAACTAAAAATGCAGAATTCAATAGCTCTAAGACAAGCAGCAACACACAGATGACAAAACACTATCTAAGTATCTTGTATACAAGATCTACCTCACTAAACATAAACTGTATATTGTGGTATAAGCAAAACATTACCTGTATAAGTTCATTTTATGACACAGGTTACTGTACAGTTGGGGCTGAGACACTGTACAGTCGTCCTGTCGAGGCTTGGACAGCAAAGTAAAAAAGGTGGCTATATGTTTGTCAGAGTTGAATATTTCAGTTTTCACTCATCTATCCTGTCCTATCTCGTAACTTGAATTTCTTTTACAGACACAGCTAAAGAATTGTTAACGTTTTCAGCCGTTTTATAAGAATTTGTATTGATCACGCTTCGTTTGTACAATCGAGTTGCAGACATCGGCCATTGACGCCACATTCAAACTGTACAGTATGGAATCACATTGTGGCTTTTGAACCCAGACACTTCATCTTTTATCTTTCTACAGCACTGTATTACTATTATTAGTGACTATATCCTATCTTATCCTGTAACTCGAAAATCTTTGGGGCAACACAGATGATCGTTTAAACAGCATACTCCATCTTTCTCTGTCGTCAAACCCTCATGGCTTTGCTCATTGTCAAGCCAGTCCATTCTCGAATGCTGTCCTCCCAACTCTTCTTCTGCCTCCTTGCACCATGCCTTGCAGGATGGTCTTTGCAAGGCTTGATGAATGTTGATGCTCTGGTGATGTGGCCATACCATCGATGTTTCCGTTTCTTCACCGCAGTGTGCATGTCATCGAGTACCCACTGAAATAATATTTATTGAATAACAAAAGGGAAAAAAAATACTTTTTAAAAATCATTTGTTTCATTTTATATTTTATGTTATATGTCATTGTCATGGACTAATTTCTATACAAGGCAAAATGTTCTTTATAAAAATATTTTCTTCATACAAGATAATCTTGATCTTTAACAAAACATGCTAATGTTTAGGTAAAATCAGCAACTTGAACATTGTAGTAATCCATACCTAACCTGTTAACCCTTCAACAAACTCATCAGTACTCCTGTAAGTAGAAATGTGTAATTAGAATCTACAGATGGGGATGTGACTCATAATGTGACTTACTTATTTGTTATATATTTTAATTAATCTTTTTACTTTATTTATGTGACCTGTTTTCACGAATAGGGCTCAGAAATTAAATGTGTGGTTGGGGGTGGGTGGGTATTTGTTTGGTGGACAGAGGTCCTAGGGGGATTACCGTCGTTCTCATCATTATCGTTATCAGAATAATCATTTCCCCCCTAATCATTATAATAATCGATCACTTAAGCGTCAGTATCAAGGGTATGGTCACTACCACTATGAATTTGGTTGCCTACTCTGATAACCTTAGTTCTGACTACATGCTTTGTGCCATAATGTTTCAGTGCATTCAGTGGGAAGTTGCTGAATAACAAGGCAGAAGGAGTGTACAACTGCGTGGTGTGTGGGAATCATTTGTTTTCTTCTGACACAAAGTTTGATTCGAAATCTGGCTGGCCTGCCTTCCATGACGTCCTCGACAAAGACAAAGTTGTTCTCAAAGTGGACACCACACAAGGTCAGTTGTCTATTACTAGTGTAGAGTTGATTTTAAGGTTTGGTATAATTAGGCTCAAAGTTCAGAGGGGTGGTCAGAGTGTGGACAACTGAAAGTTATTTTTTAATTTTTTTTTTCAAAGTATATTATTTATTTAATTTATGTTATCACTTTTATTTAGCGCTTTTTTTAACTCAAGAGCTGCTCAAATCCCTGGTCGATGCAGGATCTAATTCAAGCAGCCGGTTCTCGAACCAAAGCCTGCAACTTTTTGGTACATAGTCTGGACACCCAGACGACTGAGCACAATCCTTATGCCTTTAGGCTAGCTTATATTTTGCTGGGGTTTATTGAAATCGTGTCGTGGCCCCCACTTAATTCAGGCATTTGTTTGTTCTACTGTTTATGATCTCAGATTTTAACTAATTGTATCAAGTGTGTTGTATATATTATGATTTATCAATCTCAAAACAGTCAACTTTCTGTAAAGACAATTTTGGAACCTTGCATTTTAACTAAACATGCCAAAAAAAACTAACAAAAAAAAAGAGCTGCTCATTACCTTGATTATGAATCATTTTGTAAACAACACACACACACAGATATATAATATAAAGAAAACTTCAAGGTTTTTTTTTTCACATTTTATGTATTTTTCCTTTCTACAAAAAATTCATTTTTTTTCCCTATTATATCCTGTAACTTGAAGGTCGTAAAGGCACCACAGATGATCGTTTAAGCAGCATACTCCATCTTTCTCCGGTGGTCCTGATTCGACTCTTGGCAGTCCGCTGTACCCTATAAGCACTGAGTATCTATCTTTCTCTGTCTTCAGAAACCCTCATGGCTTCGCTCAGTGTCAAGCCAGTCCATTCTCGAATGTTGCCCTCCTACCTCTTTTTCTGTCTTCCTCTTCTTCTGCCTCCTTGCACCGTGCCTTTGCAAGGCCTGATGCTCTGGTGGTGTGGCTATACCATCACAGTTTCCGTTTCTTCACCACTGAGCATTTTACCGTGTTGTCCAATGGCTTATGTGATGGTTTGTCGGACTTCGTAGTTGGTGATGTGCTGGGTATAGGAAATGCCCAGAAGTCTTCTGTAGCACCTCATCTCCATGCTTTGTATTCTTCGTTGTAGATCTGCTGTGAGGGTCCATGTTTCACAAGGTATAGGAAGATGGAGATGATAAGGGAGCGCAGCAGCCTTACCTTGGAATGTATGATGGTTCTTTTTTTCCAATTGGGCTTCAAACTTGTCCGGGCAGCAGTTGTTAGTGAAACCCTGGATAGGCTTTCTTGTTATGACCCATTGTCTGATAAAATGGCTCCTAAATATTTGAAACTATGCACTGTGTTGAGAGATTGGCCTTGGACTTTGATGTCCATGTTGAGGCCATTGGTGTTGTTGGTCATCAATTTGGTCTTCTCTGCACTTATTTCCATTCCAAAGGCTCTAGAGGTGGTGTCAAGCATCTGTACCAGCTGTTCAAAATTCTTGTTCTTCTGCTTCCAATTCATCTATGTCATCCACAAAACGGAGGTTGGAGATTGCTGTACCCCCTATGCTGACTGTGCCTTTGTGATCTGCAAGGGCATCTGACATGATGCGCTCTAGGAAGATGTTAAAGTGTTGGAGAGAGTAGGCATCCTTGACGCACACCGATTGTTGTTCTGAACCAATTTACGATGGTGCTGTTGTGGAGGACTGCACTGTTAGCCCTGTCATTGCTGACTTCAATGATGTTAGGGCTGATGTTGTACACTCTCATGATTGCCCACAGAGCTGCAGCCAGACTCTGTCACTCAAATGCTTTCTTGAACTTGAAGTCTATGAACACATGATATAGATGTTGTTGTTGTTGTAGATATTCTCGCCGATTATTCTGAGGTTAAAAATCTGTTCAGAGGTACTTCGCCCTGCCCTGTATCCTGCTTGTTCTTATTTTTTTCATATTTCTTTTTTTTTTTTAAATCTCCAACACACATAAGACTTTATTATTAATTTTTAATCTGAATTGATTTACATGTCAGAAAATGTTTTGATAATAATACAGAACAAACACACAATTATGCCAATATTTTAAATAGTCTGCAGATTAAGACCGCAAACACACACTCCACACTCAAATAAATACATTCAGAGTTAGAGAGACAAAGTTTTGATTTATGGGGCCTCCAGGAAGCCTCATGCATAAAGCGTAATGGCAACATTGTACATGATTTCACCTTTGACATACAGTTCGCAAAAACAGATTAAAAACTAAAACAACATATTTCAAACATGAAGCAGTACATACAAGCAAAGCAATTACATTAACAGGTAATATAATTAACACTACATTACAGTTTCTAAGATAATGTCGATATTAACACTAACATAATGATAAGTTTTTAAAACATAATTAAGTTATGCTTAAAGAATGCTAAACATGATCAGAGTTGGATTTAATAAAGATTTGTATGAAAACCACTCAGTTTTGAGCATTATCTTCCTCTCTATCTTTTCAGCTCTCTGAACATAGCCACTTTTAAGTCCAACTTAAAAACTAATGTCTTTCTTAATCTCATCTCCCATCACCGGCCTCATTCCTTCTTTTCTGATTCAGACCACCGCCGTCACACCTCACGCGCCCAACCCCTTCACTCCTTAGCTGTTCTCCTCCTCCCTCACTTTAGTCTTTTATATTTTACTTGTAAATTTTTTTTTTCATGGTTGTGTTATGCCTTTGCATAGGTTATTAGTGTCTTGTTTTTGTTTTCATATTTATTTCGACGTAAACGTAAGATATAAATGTGTGAGTACTGCGTTTTGAACTGATGTCATTAGGAAAACGCACTATATAAATACACTTATTCAGGGGTGAGATTTAACCCAGGAGACTAACTAGCCCGCCGGGCTAGCTAGTAAGTAAAGTGAGGTAGCCCGCATGATTTTTAGGCAGCCCGACAATTACAATTGTTCACATATAAAACAAAAATTTTGACAATACACGTTATTTGTAGCGGGTGTCTTTTTCACAAACAAAGCAGACAGCGCGAAAGGGAAGTAGGCAAAGGGAAATAACGCTCGCGTATGCTTCATACTTGTAGCAGACGAACAGTGACCTAAAAACGCCCTCGCTTCAAACCGAGCTTCTAAAAGTCTGCAAGTATTATCATTTTTTTTAGGTCGCCAGGCGGGATGGCTCAATTATAAAGTGAGGTCGCCCGAGCCGGTTTTAAGTCGCCTGGGGCGACCTCTAAATCTTACTCCTGCTTATTATTAGTAGTATTAGTATTATTATTGAAGCTACGAACATTCATTGTCACAAAAAGAAATGTGTCTTTCAATGTTCTAACACACTCTTAAATATTGTTCAAATGCGTGAAGGATAGGAATCATGTAAGTTACTTTACATTTATAAATAAAATATTTCACTAGTATTACTACCATATCAGATACAACATCAGACTTAAAATGCTCATCATAGCCAACCAAACAAAACAATACGGTCATTAATAACGAACTGAAATTGATTCCAAAACTTTTAGACTTTTTCACATTATCAAAAAGATGCTGAATATTTTCTCGCTCAGTTCCGCAGAAGGAGCTAACCACTGAGCAAACAAGACGTGTTGCTAATTGTTCTCCAGTGAGTGAAATTTCTACATGGTAATTACTACTATGTAATTACTGTTACTCTTTGAGTGAACACCAGTAAAATGTTCTTAGTATTCATTTTTGTGCAGCATTAAAAAAAAAAGTGTATTCTGAATGTGGTTTTGTTTTCTGCTGGACAGGGATGCAGCGAATGGAGGTGAAGTGCGCTGACTGTCGCGCTCATCTAGGTCATGTGTTTGACGACGGCCCCAAGCCTACTGGGGTCAGATACTGCGTCAACTCCTGCTCGCTGGACTTTAAAAAACACACCACCGTATAGCCTTGCATGAACGCTGTGTTATAAGATATTGATGCTACTTTACACCATGGTACACTACTGCATAGTTTGTACACAGTTGGGCATTACAAGTGAAAGGCAGCCTGGGTTTACTCTGTGGTGTTCTTTTTCCGTTTTGATTGACCTTTTTAGTGGAAAGTTAGGGTTTATTTGACCTGAAAAATTTAGTGGTGGGAAGGTATAGCGATTGAGCTTGGTTTGTTTTATTTAGAAGGTAGAAATTGTTTGGGTTTCTTATTGTAGGAAGGACAGAAGTAGTAGTAGGCGTACGTCGATCTCGGGAGACCATGGAATTATGCAGCTAGGTGTTGGTCCTGATACAGCTCCTAGCGTGACTGGACAGGTCGATGCAGAAGCGTCAGTCTCGCCTACACTGCAAGCAGGTGAAGGCTGAAACTGGTCTGGCTGTATGAAGGACTGTATTTATTTATTTTTTTAATTTTAATTTTTTTTTTTAAAGAAGATGGAATGAATTAGGTTTTATGGTTGTTTTTCTTTATGATGAAGTTTAGAATCCTTAGCTTCATTTTACTTTGAACTTTTGAAACTTTGTCCTTTTATTTCATACAGTATCATCAGACAGTATTAAATAAGGCTATAGCCAAAGAATGGGGGTGATGGGGATAAACAATTTTTTTAAAAACATACAGAAGTAAACAAGGGACGGCATAAACAGTAAACTGGAATTTGCACACACACAAAAATGACATATTGACATTAAGTTGTTAACGAGAAACAAATGGAGAACAAAATGTTTATAAACAAATAAATAATATTAAAAATAACAGACACGAGGAAAACAAATCCCAAAAAGTAATAAATGTAGCAGGATGGTTTGAAACATTTGGTTTCTTTTAGAGAGATAGTAGGAGTTAAGTCCCTGACTGCATCAGTGTCTCATGATCTCCCCTTGTAGTATATAATAATAATAATAATAATAACAATTGTATCAAATGAAGTGAGCAATAATTATGTGAATGCAATGTACCTGTGTTCAGCTTTCTTTCTTATTTTTTGAGTTATAAAAAATAATAATAATAATAATAGTAATATGTTCTGTAATAGTAATGTGCTGGACAAATATGAAAGAGATTATGACTACATAAAAGAGATGGTCCTTTGTCATCCATCACCCCAACCCAAAAAATCAAAAACTCACATTTTTTTTTTTTATTTTAGTTTTTATTTTGCGTTTTTTTTTTGCGTTTTTTTTTTTTTGTTGTTGTTGGGGGGGAGGGAGAGGGGAAGGGGATCGATACTGCGGGTTTTGTTTACTTATTCTCTTTTAATGTAAGTTATTACTTTATTGGATCATGGATTGTTAAGTGTCTACAAAGTAGATGATCCACTGGTTACAGTAATGCCAATTTACCAGTATTTCAATTTGCATACACTATATACACAAAACATTCACAAAAGTGTGCTTTGCTTTTCACTGTGTGTGGTGGTAATCACAATATTATGCAAAGATTTCTGAGCATGTTTCTGTTCCCATGAACACGGTGTGAATCTTCACTTGACTGGTATTGAATATTAGACTTTACTACATTTGTAGTATAAATCTTTTGCAATTCTACTTTTAATCCGAATATATTGATTGGCAGGTAAAAAGCAATGAGATGTGGTACATGAGTTTGTGGTGATCTTGGCTAAGATTGAGGAGTTGCTATAACAATAGAGAAAGAGTGACATTGAAATGTACCTTTTTTTGCGCATGAAAATAGTGGGGTCACTGTATAAACACAGGGAATGGGTGATGCGGATGGGTCTAATTTTATGCAAAGATAGTTTGCATGCTTTGTACGTTGTTAATAATATGGTCATTTGTTTGCAATCATACATGTTCATAATGAGTGCACTGTGTTAACTCCTTCCGTGCTTCTGATAACAATACCGCACTCTGAAAAGACCCCTGTTTTTGATTATATAAATCACTATTGGTGTCAGTGACCCATCCTGTCCCGTATATGATAAATTCGTTCTCACAATTTCGGCAGCATGGAGAAACTCCAAAACGTGTGCATGTGTCAAATAAAAACAGGTCTCTCCATTCCAGAGGCATAATGCAGGTCATTTCTGTGTCCCTGGAGAACCTTAAATATTTTTTTAGCAATAGAATCACATGGAAGGGGTTAACTAATTTACTGTAGTTAGATGTTTGCACACATGTATCATATTCTCATGCCAACCATTTGCATGCTTCCATTTTGGTGAGAAAAGGTGCTGAGAAGACTATAGATCTATTTGGAGTTGTGAACGAACAGATCTGACGTAGTATTACTTACTCATTGTCTGTTATATTTCTTCAGCATTTATCATTGAATTTTTTGGTTAGTTTATATGTACTTACTGTTGCTATCAACTGCAAGTGCTTTCAGCAGTATAAAATCTAGAGCGTGGAGTTGTTGGAGTTCCATTAAGTTAAGATTATAGTCATTTATGCCTTCTTTGATGTACATGGGCTACAAGCCATGGCAGGAATTTGGTCCAGATCCAAAGAATTGATTGTGGGCTGCAAAACTGTAATATCTGCTCACACATAAACATCAGGAAGAAAAGGTGTGCTTTCAAACACCTCTTTACTATTACGTTTTAGTGTTTTATTGTAAGGTTTGCTAGCGTTTCCCTATTTGTCTGATTGTGAATCAGATTTGCTAGTGATTCTCTGTTTGTCTGATTGTGAATCAGACTTTTTGTCTGTCCCACATCTTCCCCTCTCTCGTCCCCCTCTCCACTCTGTCAACCTTCTCTCTCATTTACTTTATTTTCAATCAAACCGGGTTTTTGGGTCGACCCATTTTGGACCCCAGCTTCAACATCATTAGGTTTTCAGTGTTGCTGTCAGATTGGAGTTTGAATAACTGAGGCCAGGGCTCGAACCCGGGACCTTCAGATCCGCAAGCCGAAGCACTACCATTAGACCACAGTGCCTCCCTTATTGCAATGGAAAGTGCAGCCATGCAAACACTGTACAACAGATGTACTTATTGCAAGCCTCAAAAAAATAATAATACTAAGCTGAAGACAAGTAAAAAAAAAAAGGTTGAAGGAGGTAAAACACACTAGATTATAAGATTCTCTATACCTGTAGTTTCCTAAATCACTTTGTTAGGAACTACAAACCAACTGAGGTATTACTATAATTACACACTATTAGGACAATACAATTTTAGTATGAGGAAAAAAGTTGTTCTAATAATGTGATTTCAACATTATTTTTTTGTTTTATTTAAAAATCTCATCTCTTTTACTTTTACACATTTTAAGAAAAATATATTTATAATTTATTTATTTTATTTGGATTTAGTGGCATTTTCTTGTGTGGCATTTTATGAACCAGTTATTTATTGCATATCAGTTCTTAGCTTCATCTGAGCACCACGTCAGATAGTATGAAAAAATAATAAATAGCTATGATTTTTTTTTGTGAATTTGGCTTTAATATAGAATAATAATTTGTCATTAAGTTGATTAACTGTTGTTTTTTATTTTATTTTATTTATTTATTTCTTTAAATAATTATTTATTTTTGAGGACATCAAAGCAATGCTAATGTGACAGAACTTTATTTAATGGCAAGTTTATTTTCTTGGGTTTGGTGAATACTGGAGAATTTTAAATACATATAAAGTCCACACATCGGTATATCCGTTATGCTTATCTCTATTGATAAGAACTTTTTGGTGTATATTTGGTTGCTTGCTTTTGGTGCTTTATTGTGTGACTGTGATATTGCATTTTGCTGCTGAAAACCTTTAAAATTAATATTGTGCAAATGAAAGTTAACATTTAGCTATTTGGATGAGTGGTAATGTGTGTATAATGACATTTCATGTACTTCTTTTTGACTCACATTCATAGCAATGTGAGTCTATGTACTCGCGCCCCCTCCACCTGCCCCCTCATCAACTCACCCCTTCATCCCTCTCTCCCACCCATCACACCCACCCAAAAAAAATTAGCCAAATGAGACCTAAATAGTCCAAAAATGACATTTTTTAAATAAAAGGGTCACTTTGTCTGTCTGCCTGTTCGTGTCTGTGCAAAACTTGCAAGTGGATTAATATCTCCAAACCTGTATCAGCTATCACAACCAAACTTGGTAAGATGTTGTATATCTATGAGACTTCATAAATGATCAGTGAATGATTGACTTCACACTAAGTTATTCATATTTAACTTATGATTCTTTGATGCATGAGATATATATCAATGAGACACCCATTCTAAGCAAATTGGTCAACCTCTCTACAAGGTCAAAATCATTGGAGCTGTCCAAAATCAAGGTCACTGGAGCATTCCCAGGGTTGCCAACCACTACGGAATTTCCGTAGTTTACTCCGGAAATGAATACGCGGCTACGGAGCTACGGAAATCGAAAATTTACTGCGGAAAGTCAATTTTCCACGATAGCATTACAGTTTTAACGAGTTTTATTGAGCGCCTGTGCCTCCCGTAGCACCTCAAGGTCACGGTCATTCGGTTTACGTGCACGGTGTAATAGATCACGCTCCCATTGCATGTTAGGAAATTCGACCAATCACCGTGAAGTGGTTTTGCAAACGGCCAATCGGTGCACAAAACCTCGACCTTTCTGTGCCACTTTAGTTTCCGGGTCACGTTCTACAGCGCGAGAAGAAAGGTTTGTGTGCGGCGTATTTTGAATCCATGATGCCAAAAAGAAAGAAAACTAGCGATGAAAGCCCAGAAAAAAAGAAGAGGGCAGCAAATCAAGAGTACAGGAATGAGTATTCTGAAAAATGTCCGTGCATCACTGCGTCATCGAGATCACACGATGTGACACGACACGTGAATGGCAACCGTCACAAAAGTCGTTGCCCTGATCCAGAAAAGTTAGTCCCTGTTCAGTCGGTAGCCACCTTCTTCAAGCCCGATATGGATCTCTCAATAATTCGTGCGGAAACACTCTTCACGACCTTCGTTGCAGACTGTGTATGCATGTTTTCGTTTAAAAAAAATGCGAGGACCTATGGCTACGGAAAATGTCATAAAACTACTGAAATTCAGAATTTTTACTACTGAAAACTTTTTTGGGGGTTGGCAACTCTGCATTCCAAAGTTGGTATAGGTACTTTGAAGTGACCTTGACCTAAACTATGAGAGATATAAAGTCCAGGCTTGTTGTATTTAGAGATGAGCGATTGATCTTTCATAATAATATATGTTCAGATTTTGTGTTGATCTTGAAGGTCAGTGTAATTTTAGGCCTTGCAAAAACAACAATACAAAAAGTAGGTCATCGTACAGTGGAATGGCTCTATTTAACCCATAATATGCCACAACAATGGGTTATTGGGTCATCCCAAGGTCAAGGTCATCCCAAGGTCACAGTTTTTTGGCACAATACAACTTTGCTGTTGTTTATTTGATAATACAGGAGTATATTTGGAGCCAGAGGTCAAGGTCATCTCAAGGTCAAGGCCATAGAAAGATCAAAGTCGGTATTACTTTGCATTTTTTAATGTTTCTTTTTGGGCACTCATTTTCATGCTAAATATTGCAAGTTCCATAAGGAGCATGGGCTTTGCCTTCTAGTATTTTTGTTTTTTCTTAATATGTTTAGCTAAATGCTGTCAATTTATTTTCTGTTTTATTTTATTTTGTACATGCTTTAAAGTAAAATTTATTGTCTATTTTGGAAATGAAGCAGGGATTCATAAGTGCAAGTTATAAGTTTTGAACCTTTTTGGGAAAATCACTTTAATTCGAGTGTAATTAGTGAGATGCAAACATGAGGTAACTGTAAATGAGTATTTAACTTTGAAGGCTTTGAGATACAGAGCACAATATATTTTTTGGCACAAAGAAACAGTGCATTCATACTGTAATGAAGTGCTGTATGATTAATTTATAATCATTTTCTGATATTATGATATCAGGGCAAACGACGGAATATTTTTATGTGATTGTATGCTTAGCATTGACATATCAGAAAAGATTCACATCAATGAAATATTGTTTTCATTATCACTAAGAGAGCTACAACTATCGAGTTTTGTAGGCTTATGCTAAAAATCAAATTCAAACGTTTTATGATATTCGGATGAAGTACTCAAAATATTTTGATGGCAAATTTAAAATGTGATGTTTACATTTAATTCGTGCTGTAATTATCATATAGATCAAGTGTAAGTTTGTTGTGTGAAGTTCTTTTTATGGCATTGTGTTTTCTTATTTTTCTTTGTTTTAGTATTTCATACACTTGCTTACCCTTGTGGGAGTGCCAGGGGTTTCTGTAAAAATAGCATCCCCACTTTCTGGAAATTTAGTGCTTTAAATTCCCACAGTCGCTGTCTTTCTCTTTTGTTCTTTCTCATTCCTACTCTGTTCTATCAATCTACTATATTATCTTCTTCTTCGCTAGACCAGTCACCTACCTTTTTTCTTGAAAACTCTTCCGGGACAAAACTCCGCATTTTTATATTGGGTCTGTTGGGTCAGCTTGGGAATATTGGACGCTTTCCACCAAATGGTCACTGGGACTTCCTATGATATTATTATTTAGCCATATAAGCATTTTATATGTATGTGTTTTGTTGATATTTTATAATGATGTTTATATTCTATTTTGTTTTTGTAAACGGTGTTCGATAAATTAGCCCGTATTGTAAAGTGACCGGCTGGTGGATTGCCTTCAGTGTTACCACTAGGGTTGTTTCAGCAGATCTTTTATACGGATCAGGAGTGATCAACCAAGTAGTGGTCTTGATTTTGTGGTCCTGATTCAGCTCTTTGCAGTCCGCTGGACCCTGTAAGCAATGAATACCTGATTCACTTGCATATGGTTTTATACTTTATGGTTATATTTTACACTCAGCAATTATTTTGCAAAACTGTCTCAACACATTTTGCTAAAGCATAATGGAACAGTTTCTGTTTGCATAGTATTTGCTGTCTGATCTTGTATACAAATGTAATACTAACAGCTGAGAAGTAGTTGTTAACATTTTATTGTTTAAACTCAAAATATTGTGCTTAGTTATCTTGATGATTTTATTTCCCTTTGTTATGTTGTTGTTGTATTTAACTTGTTGCTTTCTCTTTTTCATAAGGTTTGTGATAATAATTTGTAGATAGATTTATATTTACTCACACCATTTTTGCTCATTTAATTCCTAATTGTATTTGCTCATTTTCATTTATCTTTTTTTTTTCCCACTTTTTATTTTTTCCTAAACGACAGTGATCTTTTGGTCATATTATTTTCATAAATTTTGTTGATCAGCTGTCCATTTGCTATGCTTCATTTCACATCTTGAGTGATAATTTGTGTGGTATTGTTGATTTTTCCTAGAACTAACAGTATGTGTGATTATTTTTCAATGTGATAACTATTTGTCAGCCCTTTTGTTGTCTTGATAGTACAAGTAGGTAACTTGGTATTCTGTTCCAAGCTGGAAAGAAAATGTTTTCACAATTCTGTATTTCTGTATCTGTATTTGTCATTATAGTTTCTCATTGTAATGGTTTGCTCTGGAGCTGTTAAAAATCCTACTTAATTGCATATTATAACAATGTTCCAGTTATCATGTTGTAGAAGTCAGTTTTTTTTGTTTTTTCTTATTTGATATTATATATGGGTGCGATGTCACAAATTTTGTTTTGGTTGAGCACTTCAGTCGTTTTACAAATATTGTCAGTCTTTCCAATTTTATATCATTTGAACTCTTTATTACTAGTTATTGAGTGATTAGTTAGTGATTATTTATTAATTAATAAATTTTTTATTTATTTTATTTTAGGATAAATATCTATATTACCACTTGCAATGAATCATCTGCATGATAATCCCCTTAATCTTACAAGCGGTCAATACAAGTTGATTACAATTTACATGAATACCTTCCTATGATTAAACATAATTGTTTATCCATTTTGCAAAAGCGTGAACCTTAATCTGTCCTTGTACATTGTTACTGTAAGGTTATATTGTATTCTAATGTTGATATTGCTTCAGTATATTGTGTGCTACCCCCTTTGGGGTGCCGGGGGTTTCAGTATAAATAGTATCCCCACTTTCTGGAAATTTAGTGCTTTAAATTCCCACTGTTGCTGTCTTTCTCATTTGCTCTTTCTCATTCCTGCTCTGTTCTATCAATCTGCTATACTATCATCTTCTTCGCTAGACCAGTCTCCTACCTTTTTTCTTGAAAACTCTTCCGGGACAATACTCCTTATTTGTGTATGAGGTCTGTTGGATCAGCTTGGGAATATTGGACGCTTTCTGCCGGGTGGTCACTAGGGCTTCCTATGATGTTATTATTTAGCAATGTAGGCATTTTATATGTATGTGTTTTGTTGATAATTTATAATGATGTTTGTATTCTATTTTGTTTTTGTAAACGGGGGTTCGATAAGTTGGGGTGAAGCCTCAGCCGTCCCCTGCGTGGGATGTCTTTATTGTAAAGTGACTGGCTGGTGGAGAGCTTTCGGTTTTACCACTAGGGCTGTTTCGGCAGATCTTTTATGCGGATCGGGTGTTGTCCGGTCCTGATTTGGCTCGGAAGAGTCCGCTGGACCTAAAGCAATAATAATGTAATGTAATGTAATATTGTGTGCTATGATATTGTTGTGACTAACTGCATGCAGTGACTCTAAATGCTAATGAATAACATTTGTTTATGTAAATTATAATTATTCATTTTCAATTTAATGCAAATATATGTTGTTGTTTTAATTTTGTGTATTATTTTGTTTTTTTTAGTTTACTTTGCTGGTTAGTTAGTTACTCTAATTTTTGCTTTTTTAATTGATTTATTTATATATATTTTATGGCACCAATGAGTTTCCTGCAATCCTCTTTAATTTGAATAAAGGCTACTTTATTTGAATGTATATATGTTTTAATTCTATCTCATTAAACATACCCACCGTGGGTGTGCCGGGGGTTTTAGTATAAATAGTATCCACACTTTCTGGAAATTTAGTGCTTTAAATTCCCACCGTCGCTGTCTTTCTCCTTTGTTCTATCTCATTCCTACTCTGTTCTATCAATCTACTATACTATCTTCTTCTTCGCTAGACCAGTCACCTACATTTTTTCTTGAAAACTCTTCCGGGACAATACTCCTCATTTGTGTATGAGGTCTGTTGGATCAGCTTGGGAATATTGGACGCTTTCTGCCAAATGGTCACAGGGGTTTCCTATGATGTTATTATTTAGCAATGTAGGCATTTTATATGTATTTGTTTTGTTGATATTATATAATGATGTTTGTATTCTATTTTGTTTTTGTAAACGGGGGTTCGATAAATTAGAGTACAGCCTCAGCGTCCCCTGCGTGGGATGTCTTTATTGTAAAGTGACTGGCTGGTGGAGGGCTTTCAGTTTACCGCTAGGGTTGTTTCAGCAGATCTTTTATGCGGATCAGGGGTTGTCCGGTCCTGATTTGGCTCAGAACAGTCCGCTGGACCTAAAGCAATAATCATGTAATGTAATGTAATGCTAGACCAGTCACCTACCTTTTTTCTTGAAAACTCTTTCCGGACAATACTCCTCATTTGTGTATGAGATCTCTTGGATCAGCTTGGGAATATTGGACGCTTTCTACCAAATGGTCACTGGGGCTTCCTATGATGTTATTATTTAGCAATGTAGGCATTTTATATGTATGTGTTTTGTTGATATTGTATAATGATGTTTGTATTCTATTTTGTTTTTGTAAACAGGGGTATGATAAATTAGAACATAGCCTCAGCGTCCCCTGCGTGGGATGTCTTTATTGTAAAGTGACCGACTGGTAGATTGCCTTCAGTGTTACCACTAGGGTTGTTTCGGCAAATCTTTTATGCAGGTCAGGGGTGAGTCCTCTTTCACTTCTCTGGTCCCGTTTTGGCTCGGAAGAGTCCACTGGACCTAAAGCAATAACCATGTAATGTAATGTAATGTAATGTAGGTTTCTTTTTATTAATATGCCCTCCTAGCTTTACAATTACTACCATTGTGAACTCTGATGTTTCAGTTCATGAAATTGACAGGCTTAGTTAAGTATACACCCCTTGGGGTCATGAGCAATCTTGCCACTGTAGATTGTTCTAACCTATAAAGGGAAAAGTGAAAGCCCCAGTTGAAAACCTGTCTTTCCTTTATAGGCATGACCGATTCACTGCGGCAACAGTATCCCCGTTGGAGTGCCGGGGGTTTCAGTATAAATAGTATCCCCACTTTCTGGAAATTTAGTGCTTTAAATTCCCACTGTCGCTGTCTTCCTCATTTGCTCTTTCCCATTCCTGCTCTGTCTTATCACTCTGCTATACTATCTTCTTCTTCGCTAGATCAATGACCTACCTTTTTTCTTGAAAATTCTTCCTGGACAAGACTCCTTGTTTGTGTATCAGGTCTGTTGGATCAGCTTGGGAGTGCTGGACGCTTTCTGCCGGGTGGTCACTAGGGCTTCCTGTGATGTTATTATTTAGCAATATAGGCATTTTATATGTATGTGTTTTGTTGATGATTTATAATGATGTTTGTATTCTATTTTGTTTTTGTAACCGTGGGTTCGAGTAGTTGGGGTAAAGCCTCACCTGTTCCCTGCGTGGGATGTCTTTATTGTAAAGTGACTGGCCGGTGGAGGGTATTCAGTTTTCCCAGTAGGGTTGTTTCAGCAGATCTTTTATGCGGATCAGGGGTTGTCTGGTCCTGATTTGGCTCGGAAGAGTCCGCTGGACCTAAAGCAACAATAAATCAATCAATCAATCAATACAACACATCCTTCTTTTCTTTTTTTTACCCCACAAGAAATTAAGGTGTTATTTATTGCACAAATGATTGTGCTGTCATTATAAGTCACATTGTAAAAGGGTACTTTGTGTTAGCAGCTTTGAGACCGTTTTCTACATTGTCAGTTTTTATCATTTATATTAATTGTAAACATGAAATGAACAGATATTTTGTTTATTACATAATTACTTTTGTACTATTATTTTATACATAATTTTTACTAAACCAAATCTGAATCAGTCCAAAAGTTCTTGTTTTCTTTGAGAGTCTCCTCTCTGAAAATCCTTACGGGAAGAGAGGGGATTATAAACTGATAAACAAACAATTGTTTTCTTGTGTCGAACCTTTTGCACCTTTATTTTAAATATTACTTGTTTTATGTTAATTTATTTATTTTAGTTTAGTTTACACTATCTTAATTTGTTACTTAATTAGTAGTTCTCATTCTTTTAATAATGAATAAATTTGTTTGTTTTGTAATCATTGGATGAATATGTTTGCAGTATGTAAATGCCTAGTGTGTTTTTAATGAAAAGTGCAATAAATTTTGATTGTACCTGATCGATGGTGAATTTTGTTTAGTTGTTTTAATTTTACCTATGTTAGGGAGAAGCATTTGTAATGACATTGACGGTACAAGTTTCTGAAAAACTTCTCTCTCCCCCTTACCCCTCTCTCTCTCTCTCTCTCTCTCTCTCTCATCTCACCCCACCCACTTTTGGGGTGCTGAGATTTTCTGTATAAATAGCGTCTCCTAAACTATCCTATCTTATCCCGTAACGCGAAGGTCGTTGGAACACTACTGTCCTGTCCTGTCCCGTAACCCGGAGGTTGCAGGGGCACCACAGATGATCGTTTAACCAGCATACTCCATCTTTCTCTGTCCTCAGCAGCCCTGATGGCTTCGCTCAGTGTCAAACCAGTCCATTCTCGAATGTTGTCATCCCACCTCTTTTTCTGTTTCCCTCTTCTTCTACCTCCTTGCACTGTGCCTTGCAGAATGGTCTTTGCAAAGCTTGATGATCTGGTGACGTGGCCATACCATCGGAGTTTCCATTTCTTCACCACTGTGAGCAGGTCATCGTGTTGTCCAATGGCTTGTGTGATGGTCTGTCGGACTTCGATCGTCGTTGGTGATGTGTCGGGTATATGAAATGCCCAGAAGTCTTCTGTAGCACCTCATCTCCATGCTTTGTATTCTTCGTTGTAGATCTGCCGTGAGGGTCCATGCTTCGCAAGCATATATGAAGATGGAGATGACAAGGGAGCACAGCAGTTTTTGGAATGTAGACTGATGGTCCTGTCTTTCCAAATGGGCTTCAACCTTGTCAGGGCAACAGTTGTTTGTGCGGTCCTGGAGAGGACTTCCTGTCGGGACCCATTGTCTAATATAATGGCTCCTAAATATTTGAATCTATGCACTGTGTTGAGGGATTGGCCTTGAACTTTGATGTCCGTGTTGATGCCATTGGTGTTGTTGGTCATCATTTTGGTCTTCTCTGCACTTATTTCCATTCAATAAGCTCTGGAGGTGGTGTCAAGCATCTGTACCAGCTGTTCAAGTTATTGTTCCTCTCCAGCCAATCCATCAATGTCATCCGCAAAACGAAGATTGGAGATTTCTCTACCCCCTATGCTGACTGTGCCTTCGTGATCTGCAAGAGCATCTGACATGATGCGCTCTAGGAAGATGTTGAAGAGTGTTGGAGAGAGTAGGAATCCTTGACGCACACCGATTGTTGTTCTGAACCAGTTCCCGATGACGCTGTTATGGAGGACTGCACTGGTAGCCTTGTCATACAGGCTTTTGATGACTTCAATAATTTTAGGGCTGATGTTGTACACTTTCATTGTTGCCCATTGAGCTGCATGCCAGACTCGGTCAAACGCCTTCTTGAAGTCTATGAACACATGGTATAGATGTTGTTGGTGCTGTATGTATTTATCACAGATTATTCTGAGGTTGAAAATCTGTTCAGTGGTACTTCGCCCTGCCCTGAATCCTGCTTGTTCTTCAGCTATGATTTGTTCAGCTTGGGGTTTCAACCTGTTGAGTATTATTTTCAGGAGGGCCTTGCTGGGATGGCTGATGAGGCTGATGGCGCGGTAATTTTCACACTCGTGAAGGTTACCTTTTTTGGGAAGAGTGATGACAAGCGACTGGGTCCATGGTGTAGGCCACTCCCACTCTGCCAGATCTTGTTACAGATAATGGTGATGGCATCATTCATCGCTTCTCATCCTGCTTGTAGCAGTTCCGCGGGTATGTTGTCCACTCCCGCTGACTTCCATTTTTTCAGCGATTGCACTGCTGCCTCAACTTCTTCCCGGAGAATTGGGAGGATTTCTTCTTCTTCTCTGTTCTCGGGACTTGCTAGAACTGATGGGTCTCCATTTGGTGTATGGTTGTAAAGGTCAGAGCAGTACTCTGTCCATCTGTCCAAGACTTCTTGTTCTTCTGTAAGGCATGCCAGACTTGCTTTGGATCGTGGAGACTTTGGGCTGTTTAACACTTGTCAGCCGCTTCACAGTCTGGTAGGCCATCTTGCTGTTGTTCTTGTTCAGCTGTTCTCTATTTCCTGGCATTGATCTTCTATCCAGTTCTCCTTTGCTGTGCGCATGCCTTTTCGGATGTCGTTGTTGATTTTTCGGTAGACATCAGCTCCCTGTGAGGTGTTCTTTTTCTTTTTTTTTAATCTCTCTTCGTGTATCACACAGATCCAAAAGTTTAGGTGTGATCCACGGCTTCTTCTTTGGTCGGTGCTTGCCAAGGATCTCAGTGGCGGCATCTGTCACAGCTGAGTTGAAGGTGGTGGTCATGGTGTTGACATCTACGTCACCAGCTCCCAAAATGAGCAGTGGTGCAAATTTCCCTCCAATTGTGGCCTGAACTAGTTCTGCCACCTCCGGGTCTTGCAATTTGTCCAGGTCGAACTTCAGTCTAGTGCACTTGCTGTATTTACTCTCTTTAAGTGGAGCCGGAAAGACATCATCACGAGATCGTGGTCACTTCCGATGTCTGCTCCTGGAAAAGTGCGTTTCCTGCCAATGTTGATGTTTGATCTGAAGAGTTTCTTGACCATGATGTAGTCGATCTGGTTGTGATGCTCCCCGCCGGGACTCTGCCATGTCCATCGTCTGGATTTTTTGTGGAGACCAAGCGTACGTGTTTGCCAGTATCAGATTGTTGTATCTGGCAAACTCCAAGAGTCTCAGACCCCTGTCATTTGTGTCGTTGTTGCAGTGGGGTCCACATGTGTCTCCCCAGTTGTGGTGCGCATCTTGGCCAACCTTGACATTCCAGTCGCCTTGCACTATGACTATGTCCTTCTTCGGCACTTGGTCAAGGACCGCCTGTAGATTTTCATAAAAATCCTCCACTTCGCTGTCGTCATAGTCTGATGTTGGGGCATAGGCCTGGATGATGGTGATGTTGAAAGGGGCTGCTCTCAGACGGATGGTAATGAGTCTACTGGATACTGGGCGGCAACCCATGACAGTGGCTAGAATGTTCTTGTGGACCAAGAATCCAACGCCGTGTTCGTGCCTGTCATTTCTACCGCTGAAATAGAGCTTGTGGCCTTTGTCGGTCGTTGTTTAACCTAGGCCTTTCCAGCGCAGTTCGCTGATACCTAGAACGTTCCATCGATAGTGGTCCAGCTCGTGGGCCAGTTCTTCTAATTTTCCTTCCGCAGTTAGGGTCCTGACATTCCAGGTTCCTTTGACGATGTTGTTTCTCGTGCGGATCTTGCTAATTTGTCCATCAGTAGCATACTTATCACCTCCGTCCTGGTGGCCAACGGAAGGCGCGGTCCTTGTTGACCCGGGCGACGACTGATCCGGTATGGAATTAGTGGATAGCTTCATCATGTAGTGTGTCTTGGGCAAAAAAGACCTGGCGGTTCCCAATCCTCTCCAGGCTGTTGGCCACAGCCGACATCCACGAATACAGTGTGGCTCGCCTTGGCCCTGAGCACGTGGTCGTTGAACCTGTAGTAACGTGAGGTTCCTCCGCCCTGGCCGGTGACTTCTGTATAGAAGACTTTCGCCCAGTGATGCCGTGCTAACATCACCCCTTGGGGCAATACAGATGATCGTTTAACCAGCGTACTCCATCTTTCTATGTCCTCAGCAGCTCATGGCTTCGCCAGTGTTGAGCCAGTCCATTCTGAAATGTTGTCCTCCCACCCATTTTTCTGTCTCCCTCTTCTTCCTTGCCTTAGACGATGGTCTTTGCAAGGCCTGGTGCTCTTGTGACGTGGCCATACCATGGTGATGTGAGTTTCGAACCGTTTCTTTACCATTGTGAGCATGTCATCGTGTTGTCCAATGGCTTGTATTTGTATGATGGTCTGTCTTGGACTTCATCGTTAATAATTTGCTTGGTATAGGACATGCCCAGAAGTTTTCTGTAGCACCTCATCTCCATGCTTTGTATTCTTCGCTGTAGATCTGCTGTGAGAGTCCATGTTTCGCAAGCGTATAGGAAGACGGAGATGACAAGGGAGGACAGCTGCCTTACCTTCGTTTTGGGAAGAGTGATGACAAGCGACTGGGTCCATGGTGTAGGCCACTCCCCACTCTGCCAGCTCTTGTTACAGATAATGGTGAGGGCGTCAATCATCGCTTCTCTTCCTGCTTGAAGCAGTTCCGTAAGGATCTTGTCCACTCCCGCTGATTTCACTTTGTTCAGCGACTGCACTGCTGCCTCAACATCTCGGAGAATTGGGAGGATTTCTTCTTCTTCTCTGTTCTCTGGACATGCTAGAACTGATGGGTCTTCATTTGGTGTGTGGTTGTAAAGGTCAGAGCAGTACTCTGGACATCCATCTATCCAAGACTTCTTGTTCTTCTGTAAGGCATATGCCAGACTTGCTTTGGATCACGGAGACCTCAAGCTGTTTAAACCCTTGTCAGCCACGTCACAGTATGGTAGACCTTACTGTTGTTCTTGTTCAGACTGATCTCTATTTCCTGGCATTGCTCTTCTATCCAGTTCTCCTTTGCTGTGTATATGCCTTTTCGCCTGTGAGGTGGTCTTTTTCTTTTTCATCTCTCTTTGTTTATCACACAGGTCTAAAAGTTCAGGTGTGATCCACGGTTTCTTCTTTGGGCTGTGCTTGACAAGAATCTTAGTGGCAGCATCTAGCTGTCACATCTGAGTTGAAGGTGGTGGTCATGGTGTTGACATCTACTTCACCAGCTCCCAAAATGAGTAGTGGTGCAAATTTTCCTCCAATTGTGGCTTGGAATATTTCTGCCTCCTCCGGTTCTTGCAGTTTGTCCAGTTCGAACTTCAGTCTGGTGCACTTTGCTTTGTTTACTCTCTTCAAGTGGAGCTGGAAGACATATCACGAGATCGTGGTCACTTTGAATGTCTGCTCCTGGAAAAGTGTGTGTTCTAACCCAATGTTGATGCTTGATCTGAAGCGTGTCTTGACCATGATGTAGTCAATCTGGTTGTGATACTCCCCGCTGGGACTGTGCCAGATCCATCGTCTTCATTTTTTGTGGAGACCAAGCGTGTTTGCCAGTATCAGATTGTTGTATCAGGCAAACTCCAAGAGTCTCAGACCCCTGTCATTTGTCTCGTTGTTGCAGTGTGGTCCACATGTGTCTCCCCAGTTGTGGTGCGTATCTTGGCCAACCTTGGCGTTCTAGTCACCTTGCACTATTACTATGACCTTCTTCGGCACTTGGTCAAAGACAGCCTGTAGATGTTCATAGAAATCCTCTACTTCGCTGTCCCCACTATGAGTAAATGTAGTGCTTTAAATTACCACTGTTTCTGTCACAGTCATTCTCATTTGCTCTTTCTCGTTCCTAATCTGTTCTATATGCTATCTTTATCGCTAGACAAGGCACCTATCTTTTTTTTTTTTTTTCTTTTAACTCTCCCAAAACTTCTCATCTGTGTATGGCATACCTGTCAAGTGCTACGGATTTTTGCGTAGCGCTACGCATTTTAAACAAAGGGGGTTTTCGCGCGAATGTAGTCTGTTCCGGTCGAGTCCGGTTTAAAGACACTTAGTAAAAGCACCGCACTTCCGCAACACATGTTCGTTCAAGGGCTCTCTTACATACTAGCCGATACTAGCCATCGCATTAACGGAAGTGATGTTGCGTATCTAAAAATATAAGTTTTCACCTCCACGTGAACTTTGCTTTGCTTAGTACCATCAACATGGCCACTTTTCCGCCTTGTTTCTCGCTTGTAACCCTAACCCTAACCCTTGATTTTTGTGTATCCAAGGGGTTTTCCGCGAAAATTTAGTCTTACATACGCAACGTCACTTCCGTAATAAGGTGGCTAGTATCTAAGAGAGCCCGTTCTAGTCTACGATCAGTCTTTGTGAGGGAGAGACAGATATATGTTTCATGTCATTAACATTATATTTCTCTTTGCTTACTTTCATATTATATCAGCTGCCATTTAGTTATATTTTTATTAAATTAATTGGTATAAGCTTTTGTGCAATGCTAATAGTTCTTTTCTTGGCATTGTAAACCATGTTTTGTTAATAAGCAAATTTGTTTGGGGGAAAAAAGTTCATCTGCTTTTACTGTGTCGGTGATTGTCTCCCTTGGTTTTTTAATTTTATTTTATTTTTATGATTGCCTAGCTTATTTTCTGTCTGTCTGTTTTTTTTTTTTTGTTTTTTTTTGCATTTTCACTTTTATTTTGAAAAACGTACATGAAAATGTTTATAATGATAATGATAATGGTAATAGCTAAAGTGTTGTGCATTAACAAGATTTTACAATAAATTTGTAAACACATTGGATGTGTGTGTTTATATTGGATGCAGAAGTTTCCAGTTTTGTTGCGAAGCACGTGATTCATATTAGTGCTACACCAAACCTCCATTTGCTATGGTTTTTCTGTTAAATTGCTACACCACAACCCGAAAACCCCTTGACAGGTATGGTATGGGGTCTGTTGGGTCAGCTTGGGGATATTGAACGCTTTCTGCCAAATGGTCACTGGGGTTTGCTATGGTATTATTATTTAAAAAATGTATAGGCATTTTATATGTTTGTGCATGTTTTATTAATATTTTATAATGATTAAACTCTATTTGGTTTTTGCCAACGGAAATTCGATAAATTAGAGTACCGCCTCAGTGTTTCATGCATGGGATGCCTATATATATAATATAAAGCGGCCGGCTGGTGGAATGCCCAGTGTTAAAATTAGGCACTTCAGCAGATCTTTTAAACGGATCAGGGATGAGCCCTCTTTTAACCAAGTTGTGGTCCTGATTCGGCTGTTTGCAGTCCGCTGGTCTATATAAACAATTACTAACACACACGCACACATACACCACTGAACTAAATGAATTCCATTTCTTTTAGATCAGCGGACACACACACAGTTGCCATTCCTAGGAACTCTTTTGCATTGAAAGCACGTTTAATCAAATTGAAACTGAAAGTAAATATGGCGACTTGCGAACGTCCAAAGATCACGCATGTGATATTTGATGTGGATGGACTTCTGCTTGGTAAGAATCAATGTTTTGTTGCTAAACGGAAATGCAGAGCGATTATTATTTTATGCGATTTAAGAAAATAAACGTCCTGACAGATTCTTCATCAACTCAGTTTTGTGTTTTACTTGACTGCATACATCATTGACATGATACATCACAGGCTCTGAAGTCCTTTCTTTCGTTTGTCGTAGGCCTCCTAGTTGTAGTATGGTATGTAATTGAGGCTTACGAAAGACGAGACTTCACAGCCTGTGATTACTGATGCCGTGATGGTGAAATGATGCACGTCTCATTGAGGTCTATCTAAGTTCCAGTTTCATCATGCAAATGCATCATGCTATTTAAGTTACTTTATTATAGTTTATAGTAGATTTATAATAATTTTCAATACCTTCTCCTTATTATTGTATATTTGAAATTTTTGCTGTGAAGCTATCTCGGCTAATTTTTGTTCATATTTTATTAGTATAAATAATATTTGAAGATCCTCTTAAATAATAACAATTAATATATAAATATTGGTTTCATCTGTCATTTAGTAACTACAAAAAAATATTTAATGTATAAATTATTGCCATTTTGCACATTTAATCATTTTCATTTTTGTTTTCTAAAATCTATCTGTAATCCGTTTACATAGATTTGATAACAAAGGATGGGTTTGTATTCTGATTGAGTTGTATCAGAATTGTTCAAAATTAATGTGCTAGTATCCACTTTTTAGCAGTTCCACCAACCTCCTGCTTACCCTCCCCCACCCCTCCCACTCCCAATACCCCAACCCCACTCCCCCCTTTCTTCCTCCCCACTCCGCTCCCCCGTCACTCTCCTTGCCTCCACCAACGCTCCCCCCAGTCATAACTCAAATGTTAATAATTGTGAAATGTGGTAGATAAACATTTTAAAGTAAGAATTAAGCTAGAAGACACAATGCCCCACTGCATCTAAATGATGCAGAAGGCATGCAAATTATTTTCAGTAAATGTCAAGTATGACAGATGGAGCTAATAAAGACAGACCAAAACAGATCATTGTTCTCTTATGGCGTATCTCTGAATGTCGATGAAGACTGTTTGCAAAATGCTGGAATAACGCAACAGCAGCAGTAGACCTATATAATGAAGATGTCCATTTTTAATAGGCCGGTTTCCACTAGAGTCAGCCTTCCTCTTGGCTCTACACAAACTAGTGTCAGATTGAGGTCTATCTAAATCAGGCTTAGGCTGTATAAATTACGTAGGTGTATGCTTCCACAGCCCCTGACAGACTGGGACCAGCATTGCTTTTTGGGCATGTTCGGCGGACTGGCTGCATATACTGTGGTAGTAACATTTCCTCCTTGCCGGAACCTAGTATAGCAAACTGTCTGTTTGCATAGTGTTGGTTTTTGATATAGATACATGCCTTTGTGTTGTTATTCACAAAGTATACTGTTTATTGAGTTTTATTAACCGAATAAGATTTTATTGTATTTTTTTAATATGCAGATACTGAGAGCATCTACACTCAAGTGATAGAGGTCATTTGCGCTGAATATGGCAAACACTTCACCTGGGAACTCAAGGCAAAGCAGATGGGACAGACCGAAATAAAGGCAGCCAACATTATTGTAGGTAAGCTCGTGTTTTATAGTATTAATAGTTGTTTGAATACTGGTTTGCTGCTGCAGAAAATCTTCAACTGTTGATCTGCCAAAAACCTTATTAAAGGTTGGGATCTATCAGGTGACATTTAAAACATCGGCAATGGTTCTCCTTTCACACATTAAAACAAAATTGTTAGATTGATTGATTGATTGTAAATTGTTTGATTGATTGATTGTTTCCATCTACTCTTCTGATTTAGAGTTACCAAATGGTTACACACCAAAGCCATAGTCTAGCTCTTGGGTTATGTACACTGTAACAGAGTGATCTCTAATCCATTGTCAAGGGGCTTCACACCTTCAGGGTACTTTACATACATTGTAATGCTGTACTATAATATTATATATATTTACAGAAATATAATGAGAGAGTGCCTTACAGGACAGCCCACAGCTTCTTCCCAGCCCCATACCCCTCTCTTCTTCTTCATGATAATCAACCACAATCGTCATGTCTATCGCTCTGTAACTCTCCATTCTTTTCCTGGTAATTTCCAATGTTCTCAGCATCTTCTTGTAGTTGTTGTTTTCAAAGCAAGGGGAACATTTTGTGTTAATGCCAGTGCAAATACACCAAGGGTCGACCTGTTTGGTACTGTCACTGTATCAGGGGTTGCAGTAGTAGTAGGAATAGTAGTAGGAATAGTAGTATTATGTATTATTGAGCGGAAATTGGACAGGAGATGATCCTGTGAAAGTTCGACATTAATGCAGTGAAAGCTGCAGTGTGGGAGAAAGAGAGAGAGAGAGTGAAGGAACATAACTGCAGCTAATATTTGGATAGAAGACAATCTTGTGAAAGTTGGACACCCGTGTAGCAAGTGTGGGATTACTGTGGCTAAACTGGCTGTTCAGGTGTTTGTTTTCTTTTCCAGATGAACTTCAGCTACCGATGACAGCGGAGGAGTACATCATGCGATGCAAGGAAAGTTTTGAGCGCATGTTTCCCCTGGTCAAGTTTTTGCCAGGTATTATGTTTTATGTCAGTTAAAATTGATTGAATGGTTTGGCGTCTTTGGTGTTGGAACCGTTCTATCCTATTTCGTGAAAAATGGATACTGCCATAAATGTTAAAGTTCATGAACTGAGGCCACAACAGATTTTAAGATAAAAGGGTTATTAGAATAGTAATGATCAGATATATATATATATATATATATATATATATATATATATATATATATATATATATATATATATATATATATATATATATATATATATATATATATATATATATATATACTCTCATACTACCTGGTTTCTGGCAACACATGCATGTTACGCGACCTTACTTGTGTCAACATGGATAGGAAAGTGTCAACATTGAAATGTTGTCAGAAAACGGGTACACTTTTTTTGCTGTTTTGGATTACATGGGACATAAATCGTGTTTTTTTGACATGTTGACAAAAACCTGTACTATGAATGCAGTTAGTTCCCTTGCTACACTCTGTCGTGCTTCTGAGGATCCAATTAAGTTTTGATGAGACAGGCTAAGACTGAATCAGAATGAGAGCACGCGCTGTGAAGTGACGTCTTGTCTGTGATGTGTGACGTTGCACGAAGACACTTTCTCAAAAATGGCGGAGCTCAAATCGGTGAGTGGATATGTCTTTTGTAAATACTTATCAACGTTTAATTTGTTTTGAAATAACTTTAATAGTACGTAAAGCTCTGCTCCATAGTCTGCTCTCTTCACTTCTGACTTTTACGACCCTCCTGGCGAACTTGTCTCATCTCTGTGGCCGCTTTGTGCGCTCCATATCACCGTCATCGCTACCTTCAGACTCAATCAATGCATTTCCTCCTTCTGAAAGTTGTGTATAATGTATATCAAAATGTAAGTAGGACGTTTAGACTTTAGTTGGTTTTCAGCCTCGGGGATGCGGTTTTATTGTAGGTATATTTTCTGTCAGTACAAGTTGTTTTGTGTGGTGTTTGAATATATATCAAGTATTTTATTTTTTAGCCGAGATGGTGTGTGTATATGTTCTTGACCATATACATTGAGTACAGTGATTCTTAATTACATATATAATAGAAAGGTCCCCGACTATGACTGTTGAATATGAGTTTCTCGGGCGTTATGATTGCTTGGGGGAGTACATTTTTAGTTCAGCGCATCGAGTTACAATAGACTGAGACTCAAGTTGTTGGGTGGTGAGTTTCTCGGGCGTTATGATTGATTGGGGGAGTATATTTTTAGTTCAGCGCATCGAGTTACAATAGACTGAGACTCAAGTTGTTGGGTGGTGAGTTTCTCGGGCGTTATGATTGATTTGGGGAGTACATTTTTAATTCAGCGCATCGAGTTACAATAGACTGAGACTCAAGTTGTTGGGTGATGAGTTTCTCGGGCGTTATGATTGATTGGGGGAGTACATTTTTAGTTCAGCGCATCGTGTTACAATAGACTGAGACTTAAGTTGTTGGGTGGTGAGTTTCTCGGGCGTTATGATTGATAGGGGGAATACATTTTTAGTAATCATATTTGGTAATGTGGTCATTGTAACTCAGGAGGGAGAGTCAGCATGTATGTTACTTGATATATTGAATGGAGATGGTTTATATGTTTTGTTTGTTCGGTTTTCTTTTCCAGAATAAAGGATATTTCATGTGGGGTTTGGGGTGCGGATTCAAGATGTGGAGTTAAGGGGAAGGGGATAGGAATGGAGATAGGGGGCAGAATATTTCATAGTTACGTTATAGAGTTTAATTTTTATGCTGTTCAGTGTTTATACTGTTCAGTGTTTAGGGTATGCGAGTTCTTTGTTGCAATTGAGCCTCATTTCGGCGAGAAGGGGTGCCTTTTCGTCGAAAGGGGGAAGAATGTAAGGGTGAATCAGAAAGAGAGCACGCGCTGTGTTAGGAAATGACCGCTTGTCTGTGATGTGACGTGCTGTGTGACGTTTGTGTGTGTCTGTTGGTTTACCTTCTCCCCAGAGAGCACGAAGACAGTGACTGGACTGTGGACACTGACGGTGGACAAAGACAGTAGTTAGTTAGGTTAGACAGGTATGTTTGGAGTACAGAAGCGTTGTAAGTATGGTTTGTTATATTTGCAGTGAATGAGAGTGTGAAAGAAGGTGCAGGCAGAGGCGAGATTGGTGATCCCCATGTTGCGTGTGGTGTGTGGTGGCGTTGTGTATCTTACAGTTGTAGCACCGCTCCTTTTACACGTGCCATTCTACTGCATATTGACTTCTTATAACAACGGCCTCCCTTCAACCAAGTCCCCTATGCGCTAATGTGTCCGGGGACGTTAATCTAACAAACGTGAACGTGCAGGAATGCATTATATACTATGTAGCCATTCTTGCGTTGTAGTTGCACTTCAGTTTTGTAAAATATGAAGTTATAGTAAAAATTGACTTGTTACAATTTGCCATTTTTTGGGAAATGCGTATTAAATATTAATATTGTAATGTTACTGTGGTAAATATTGCCCCAATTAGAATTCCATAATCGTATAACGCATTGTCTAAAGCAGTGTCGACATCCTGTCTGTACATGTCGATCCTCTTGTCTGCTGTATCAACATAAAGTTTTGCATGGAAAATACACTACAGGCTGTCAACAATTGTCGACCTTGGCATTGTGAGGGTTAAATCAGAAAAGAAATATTACTTTTTTTTTTAGATCTAAATGTCTAATCTGGCTGGGCATTGAATGCTCAAATTTGAGATTTGTTGACTGGCTGTTGTATCTAATTTCTCTCAATATATTTTTAAATCGTTGAAGTCATTATAGACGTATATCTGGTTGTTTATTTTCTTATGTAACAGCGAGTTCCGAGGATAAAGTAGCAGCCTAGCTGGAAACATCACCGTTAGCCCGCAAAAAAGCAGCGCATCGGTCTGTTTCCACTGCCCCATCTCAAACTGGTAAAGAAGAACGTACATGTCGTCCTAAAGTTATTCCATAATTTTTTTAAGTTGCATAACGTTTTTAACATTTTAGTAACTTTTAACATCTTCAGATTTAGTGTACACTTTTTAGTGTTGTCAATTGGACCTGAGTTTGATCATCAGTAAATTATTTTCAGACTTTTACAAACACCTGTTATAATAGTGTACATAATGTTAATGCAATAACAGTAAGTCAAATGAAACATAAGCTGGCTGTTGTAGTATAGTCAAAGTTCAGCGCATTAACGGAGCAAGAAGCTTCTTCTGCTCTGATCCTCAGTCATGGAATTCCTTATATGTTATACAGTATGCTACACTTCCAACATTTAAAAAAAAGGCAGTTGAAAATCTGTTTGTTTTTTCAAAGAGTATTTTATGTTACAGTTTCTGATCAGATAGCAGGCTCATCGATTTGTTTTTCAATTGTTGTAATAATTAATAATAATTTTGACTAGTTAAAAACAGGTAACTTTTTTTTTTTGGGGGGGGGGGGGGGTGGAGGGGGGAGGAGGAGAGGGGAAGGGTGATGTGTTTCCAGTATGTGTGTATGGATTCTTCTGACTGGTTTTAAATTGAAAATGTTTGTTTTTCTTGTAACCGGTCTTTGGGTAGGCTCGAAAAAACATTCAGTTATTATTATATTTATTATTATTATTATAATTATTTTTTTTTTAAATTATTTTTTTTTAAATTTATTATTTATTTTTTTTAATTTAATTAATTTATTAATTTTTTTATAATAGTTCTCGTTATTTGAAAACAGCAAGTCTACCGTACATCTAGATGGGAGGCAAACAGATTTAAATTTTAATGTAAATCACTTGTCAGTCTTGTAAGTTTTTTGTTGTTTTTTTTCTTTTCTGATGTACTGTGTAAATTGTTTTAACAGCGAGTCCTAAGGAGAAAGTCGCAACAGTGTTGGAAACATCACATGAAGGGGACTGTACATGAGGCAGCATCATCATCTCTTTCCCCTAGCTCTGCTCTATCTTCAGTTGGTAAGGAGGTCAAATTTTCTTTAATGTATATGTACTTTAACTGACACTTATACTTTTTTCTCTCCATGTACATTTATTTTCGATTAACTAAAACAAAGGTAACTGCACAGAACTGGAGGTAATGTTTTACTCTTTACAAAAATCAACAATGACATTCGAAAAGGCATGCGCACAGCAAAGGAGGACTGGATAGAAGATCAATGCCAGGAAATAGAGAACAATCTTAACAAATACAACAGCAAGAAGGCCTACAAGACTCTAAAGCGGCTGACAAGTGTTAAACAGCCCAAGGTCTCCACGATCCAAAGCAAGTCTAGCATGTACCTTCAGCCTAATCAGCCATCCCAGCAAGGTCCTCCTGAAAATAATACTCAACAGGTTGAAACCCCAAGCTGAACAAATCATAGCTGAAGAACAAGCAGGTTCAGGGCAGGGCGAAGTACCACTGAACAGATTTTCAACCTCAGAGTAATCTGTGAGAAATACCTACAGCACCAACAACATATATACCATGTGTTTGTAGACTTCAAAAAGGCGTTTGACCGAGTCTGGCATCATCGCATGCAGCTTTGTGGGCAACAATGAGAGTGTACAACATCAGCCCTAAAATTATTGAAGTCATCAAACGCCCGTATGACAAGGCTAGCAGTGCAGCCCTCTACAACAGCGCCATCGGAAACTGGTTCAGAACAACCATCGGTGTGCGTCAGGGATGCCTACTCTCTCCAACACTTTTCAGCATCTTCCTAGAGCGCATCATTTCAAATGCCCTTGCAGATCACGAAGGCACAGTCAGCATAGGGGGAAGAGCAATCTCCAACCTTCGTTTTGCGGATGACATTGATGGATTAGCTGAAGAGGAACAAGATCTTGAACAGCTGGTACAGAGGCTTGACACCCCCTCCAGAGCCTATGGAATGGAAGCAGAGAAGACCAAAATGATGACCAACAACACCAATGGCATCAACACAGACATCAAAGTCCAAGACCAATCCCTCAACACAGTGCATAGCTTCAACTATTTAGGAGCCATTGTATCAGACATTGGATCCCGAGAGGAAGTCCTCTCCAGGATCGCACAAACAACTGCTGCCCTGGCGAGGTTGAAGCCCATTTGGATAGACAGGACCATCAGTCTACATTCCAAGGTAAGACTGCTGCGCTCTGTTGTCATCTCCATCTTCCTATACGCTTGCGAAATATGGACCCTCACAGCAGATCTACAACGAAGAATACAAAGCAGTGAGATGAGGTGCTACAGAAGACTTCTGGGCATTTCCTATACCCAGCACATAACCAACGACGAAGTCCGACAGACCATCACACAAGCCATTGGACAACATGATGACCTGCTCACAATGGTGACAAAAACGGAAACTTTGATGGTATGGCCATGTCACCAGATCATTAGGTCTTGCAAAGACCATCCTGCAAGGCACAGTGCAAGGAGGTAGAAGAAGAGGGAGACCGAAAAAGAGGTGGGAGGACAACATTCGAGAATGTACTGGTTTGACACTGAGCGAAACAATCAGGGTTCCTGAGGACTGGGAAAGATGGATTACGCTGGTTAAACGATCATCTGTGGTGCCCCTACGACCTCCTAGTTACGGGATAGGATAGGATATATTACAACGCTTAATATTAATGTGCTTTGAAACCGCACTGTTTCTGTATTCGTTTTGATTTATGATGTTATAAGCCACAAAACAAAACAAAAATGTTTTGTTTCAAAATTGTCTTCTCATTTCCATCTAAATGCTTTAAATGTAGCCCCTTTTATGAACTTGGCAAACAAATTTATCTGAAATTCGGTAAAAGGAAAAAAGCTTAAGACATCCTGATACTATCATACTAACAAAACATTCCGACGTCTGCAATTCTGAAAATCAAAATGTGTATTCTAAAAATTGAGTGGAGTAATGTTGTTTGTTTTACATTTGCTCTTTGGTTTCTTTGGTAGATGATGACAATAAATCAAGCTCTGGATGGACCAGTGTTGGAGAGCAAATTGATTCTGGTAAGTCATCACATTGGTTATTGAAAAAAATCAGCACTGTTTTTCTCTTGTCAAGAGCAAGAACATGGATCAATCTTTCCCAAAATGGCAACTGAAACAATTCGTACATTTTTGCTTGAGAAGGAACATAAGTTTTTTCAAAATTCTGACGATCCTGGATTTTGTAGATGTTTGTCTGCTAAACTATTGAGTACTCATTGAGGCGCCTGTGCTCAGTTAAAAGTGATCTTTACAACAGTACAGTAAAGTATGTTTTTACAAATGTTAAAGCGCCATTTTAATCTGTCCAAAGAGTATCTATGTTTGAACCACTGATCTGAAAATAGTTTCAACTTAATGCCATGGTTAAAAGAAGGTGAATCAGTTTCAGTGGTCGATGCTAGTGTCAAAACTAAGTGCCGTTGGCCATGGTTAAACAAACAGAATATCACAATAGAGCGAGTTTGTTGTATGAAGTTAAGCCGTCCGAGTCTTCTGTATTGTTGGGTCTGCAGTTTGTGTTGACTATTGCCCCCGTTCTGTGCAAGACATCGTGCAACACACCTATATGAACCAATTTCCAAGACATATTAACCTGAACTTTTCTTTAAATAAAAACTGGAACTGACTGCTTTTTGTTACACATGTCTTTGTTTCTCAGATGTTATGTACACATAACTTATTTTATTATATAAATGTGTTAGTTAAATAGCAATCTTTAACCTCCTGATTTAAACAGAACATTTTGCTTTACAATATTGAATATATATGTTTAAAATAAATAATTGCTGGCCCCTTCTAATTCCCTAGGTTTTAGGATTTATGCGTGTGTGTGCTAGAATTTGAAACCACAAAACATTGTGAACTTTAAACTAAATTGCCCCTGATCCCTCTGCATAGCATAATGATCAACAAAATGATCTCTTTTATGAAAATATTCTTACCAGTGAGTAGCCTCACTACATTCTCTTTCAATGTTCCTTTTCAAGACTCTACTGCTTACATGTATATTGTCTCAAATTCTGTCGTTTTTTCATATTGCCGAGGTTCGTAATCGAATCCTAAAAGGCGGGTGGAGTATTAATGACACTTTGGGTCAAATACATGGGTTTTGTGTGTGTGTGCAGTTGAACATGCCAAAGCTGGGACTGGGAAAAGAAAATACGTCCTTGACTAGAAGCAATACTGCATCTTCTGCAACAAAGGACAACTGGCTCTCCCAAACATTTTCTTATGTGACACAGACACAGAATTTACCATCTTGTCTTGATGCCTGCTGTGTGGGTGGGGTTGATTTAGCAAGATTGTCATCTTCAAACACAGAACAATCTGGGGTTTCTCCACTGTCAATTTTGGCAAGCAATCTTCCAACTTTGGTGATCTCAGTGGTACTTTCATAATAATAATAATAATAATAATAATAATAATAATAATAATAATAATAATAATAATGAATGGTACTTATATCGCGCAAATCTCACATTGTGACTCATTGCGCACCCACTCGCATTCATCCATTGTACATCCTGTCATTACAACACATATGGCATACTATTACAATGAAATAAAAACAACAATGCAGGCGATAGTACTCTTTTTCAATGTTCAGAGAGTGGCCCATGTGATTTGCTAGCAATTTCTGCTCATTGGGTGACAAATCAAACAGTTGAGTGATTGTAGCTCCATACTTTCTGCATTTCGTCGATGTGATCAACTCTGGCTTCCGTAGCCCAATATCTGATGTGAGTATCCAGGTAACCGTTCACAGACTTAGATGCAAAGAAAAATGGATTCGATACAGGTATAGCTACATCAGTCATCATTTCAAGAAGAATGTACAGAGATTCTTTCACCTGGGGAGGCAGGGAGTAAGGGGGCTCACACGGATTAGTTAGTTCTTCATTTTAAGCCCTAGTGCTCCCGTTTCTCCTGTGAGGTCGTTTATCGCCCCCCCCCCCCCTCCCGCCCCCTCCTCCTTCGACAGTTGATGGTTCGGGTGCATTGCAGCACCCCACAGTCAAAGAGACCGCTAGGGATTCGAACCCTTAAGTGACAGGTTCTGCGCCTCCCGATGCAGTAGAGATCCTGGGCTGCCTTACTCAGGCTCGAAGGGCTTGGCGGAGAGACTTGTTCACACCGTGGCTGGGCTTGTCCGTTACGGTTCATAGCTTGGCTGTGGGAAATCCGTCTTCTCCCGGTCACACAGCCAGTTCACAGTCCGACTCCAAGGCCCCTGGGGACGGAATGTCGTAAATCCCCCCCTCCCCCCACCCCGGCTCTGGCTCCCCTGTGGAAATAGCGGAGCATTCCTTTCCTAAGGGACGCCGTCTGTCCGTTTCCGAATTTATTAATCGGCATGATAAGCCCATAGCGGAGTTTGTCTCCATCTACAACCAGCGTTCGGCTAAAGATGTAGTCTATACATTACGGCTGAGACTCAAGTCCCTTTTACCACCGTTGGGGTGCCGGGGGTTTCAGTATAAATAGTATCCTCACTTTCTGGAAATTTAGTGCTTTAAATTCCCACTGTCGTTGTCTTTCTCATTTGCTCTAGTCTTTCTCATTCCTGCTCTGTTCTATCAATCTTCTATACTATCTTCTTCTTCGCTAGACCAGTCATCTACTTTTTTTTTTGAAAAACTTTCCGGGACAACACGCCTTATTTGTGTATGAGGTCTGTTGGATCAGCTTGGGAATATTGGACGCTTTCTGCCAGGTGGTAGATGTTATTATTTAGCAATGTATGCATTTTATATGTATGTGTTTTGTTGATAATTTATAATGATGTTTGTATTCTATTTTGTTTTTGTAAACGGGTGTTCGATAAATTAGAGTACAGCCTCAGCGTCCCCTGCGTGGGATGTCTTTATTGTAAAGTGACTGGCTTGTGGAGAGCGTTCAGTTTTACCACTAGGGTTGTTTCAGCAGATTTTTTATGCGGATCAGGGGTTGTCCGGTCCTGATTTGGCTCGGAAGAG
The DNA here is from genome assembly GCA_036898135.1 of Oncomelania hupensis. NCBI lineage: Eukaryota > Metazoa > Mollusca > Gastropoda > Littorinimorpha > Pomatiopsidae > Oncomelania > Oncomelania hupensis. Next base: position 66,093 of record JBAHVR010000168.1, read on the forward strand.
TCCGCTGGACCTAAAGCAATAATCATGTAATGTAATGTAAAGTCCCTTTTGACGGAGGCTGCTCTCAAGTCTATGGGCGTGGTAATCCGAGACAGTCCTGACCCAGTGGTGGGACCGGATCCTACCTAAACTGGCCTTCCCGCGTGCCCGCTGGCTGCCGCTCTGGTTCAAGCTTGATCTGGTGCAGTTTTCTTTTTATCCCGCTTTTAATCTTACTCGGACGTGTTTTATCATTAATTTTAGATTAAACTTCTATAATTTGATTGTTTTTATATAATATAGGCCCTATACTGTTCCGTGCAATAACCCGGCAGACCTGGTCTGTCTTCATATAAAAATTATTTTATCTCTCCTCAGACATTAAATAATCCGCTCACTCTGCCCTCCTAGTCGCCCTTTGGCCCTCCTCCCTCCCTCTGCTATACCTTTGGCGGCCTTGTCTTGGCGTCCCTTTTGCCACCCTTGTCACATCTTCACTCTACATTATTGACGCCGTCTTCCTTCCGATTCAACGCATCTTCCTGCTGGTTGTTGTAACAGCTTTTGCGCTCCTTCTTCATTTGACTCCATTCTGCAAAACGACTTCTTATTACATCGGCCCTCGTTCATCCAAGTCCCCTATATGCTTATGTGTCTGGGGACGTTAATCTACTTGCCTGCCTGCCTGCCTAACCTCAGTGGGGAATTGCCTAACAACAGACAGGAAAGGCCAAATAATTTGGCAATTGCCTTACTAGGGTTTAGGCAGAAATTGCCTTATATTTGTAGATTAGTTATTGCCAAGAATACGTTTGTATGAATATGTGTTTACTGATGGCAGGCATGTGTTCACGCTTTCCTGATGTGTGCTACATTTTCTTGCTTAATGACATAAGGCACAAATTGTCTAATGTACATGAAGTATGGTTGGCGGTTCTCCACCTGTCATTATGTACAATGGTATGTAGTATGCATTGCAGTTTTGCTATACTAGACAACCACACTTACTACCAACATCATCGTCTGTGGAGTTTTGATATATGCTTCAGATGTGTTGGCTTCCAATCATTTCCTATATATATGCAGTTTTCCATGTTTGAGAATTGCTATTTTGGAGACGTTTATAAACATTTTGAAGAAAAACTGTTCAAATGAATCATTGCTTATCTGAAGTTGTTTGTTGTTGTTGTTGTTGTTTTAAAGTGAAGCAACGTGTGTTCATTTATGTGTGTACTGATGTGACAGTGACAGATCATAGATGTGAGACAAGTTTCATGCTTCCCTGATGTGGGACCACGGTTTCTTGCCTTCTGATGTACATGTAATGTCTTACAAAACATTTGTATGTGTATGTTTTTTAAAGGTATTATGGAGACATTTAATGTGCAAGTGTTATTGTTTTCGGAACACCCCAGTTGGAGTGCTGGGGGGAGGAAAGGGGGGGGGGGGGTCAGTATAAATAGTATCCCCACTTTCTGGAAATTTAGTGCTTTAAATTCCCACTGTCGCTGTCTTTCTCCTTTGTTCTTTCTCATTTCTACTCTGTTCTCTATCAATCTACTATACTATCTTCTTCTTTGCTTGACCAGTCACCTACCTTTTTTCGTGAAACTCTTCCGGGACAAAACTCCTCATTTGTGTGTGGTCTGTTGGATCCTATCCTATCCTATCCTGTCCCGTAACCCGAAGGTCGTAGGGGCACCACAGATGATCGTTTAACCAGCATACTCCATCTTTCTCTGTCCTCAGCAGCCCTGATGGCTTCGCTCAGTGTCAAACCAGTCCATTCTCGAATGTTGTCCCCCCACCTCCCCTTCGGTCTCCCTCCTCCTCCACCTCCCTGCACCGTACCTTGCAGAATAGTCTTTGCAAGGCCTGATGATCCGGCGACGTGGCCACACCATCGGAGCCTCCGTTTCCCCACCACTGCTAGCAGGCCATCGTGTTGTCCAACGGCCTGCGCGATGGCCTGTCGGACCCCGTCGCTGGCGACGTGTTGGGTACAGGAAATGCCCAGAAGTCCTCTGCAGCACCCCATCTCCATGCCTTGCACTCCTCGCTGGAGATCCGGCGCGAGGGTCCATGCCTCGCAAGCACATAGGAAGACGGAGACGACAAGGGAGCGCAGCAGTCCCACCTCGGAATGCAGACCGACGGCCCCGTCTCTCCAAATGGGCCCCAACCCCGTCAGGGCAGCAGCCGCCCCCGCGACCCCGGAGAGGACCCCCCGCCGGGACCCACCGTCCGACACAACGGCTCCCAAACATCCGAAGCCACGCACCGCGCCGAGGGACCGGCCCCGGACCCCGATGTCCGCACCGACGCCACCGGTGCCGCCGGCCACCACCCTGGTCCTCTCTGCACCCACCTCCACCCCACAGGCTCCGGAGGTGGTGTCAAGCCTCTGCACCAGCCGCCCAAGCTCCCGCTCCTCTCTAACCAATCCATCGACGCCATCTGCAAAACGAAGACCGGAGACCGCCCCACCCCCCACGCCGACCGCGCCCCCATGGTCCGCAAGAGCATCCGACACGATGCGCTCCAGGAAGATGCCGAAGAGTGCCGGAGAGAGCAGGCACCCCCGACGCACACCGACCGCTGCTCCGAACCAGCCCCCGACGGCGCCGCCGCGGAGGACCGCACCGGCAGCCCCGCCACACAGGTCCCCGATGACTTCAACAACTGTAGGGCTGACGCCGTACACCCCCACCGTTGCCCACAGAGCCGCACGCCAGACTCGGCCAAACGCCCCCCCCCCCCCCCCCCCCCCCCCCTCCCGAAGTCCACGAACACACGACACAGATGCCGCTGGTGCCGCAGGCATCTCCCACAGACCACTCTGAGGCCGAAAATCTGCCCAGCGGCACCCCGCCCCGCCCCGAATCCCGCCTGCCCTTCAGCCACGACCTGCCCAGCCCGGGGCCTCAACCTGCTGAGCACTACCTCCAGGAGGACCCCGCCGGGATGGCCGACGAGGCCGACGGTCCGGCAACCCTCACACTCCCGAAGGCCACCCTCCCCGGAAAGAGTGGCGACAAGCGACCGGGTCCACGGCACAGGCCACCCCCACCCCGCCAGATCCCGCCACAGACAACGGCGAGGGCATCAACCATCGCCTCTCCCCCCGCCTGCAGCAGCCCCGCGGGCATGCCGTCCACCCCCGCCGACCTCCCCCTCCCCAGCGCTTGCACTATTGGACGCTTTCTGCCAGGTGGTCACTGGGGCTTCCTATGATGTTATTATTTGGCAATGTAGGCATTTTATATGTACGTGTTTTGTTGGTATTTTATAATGATGTTTATATTCTATTTTGTTTTTGTAAACGGGGGTTCGATAAATTAGAGTATAGCCTCAGCGCCCCATGCGTGGGATGTCTTTATTGTAAAGGGACCGGCTGGTGGAGTGCCTTCAGTCTTACCACTAGGGTTGTTTCGGCAGATCTTTTATGCGGATCAGGGGCGAGTCCTCTTTCAGCGAAGTTGTGGTCTTGATTTTGTGGATCTGGTTCGGCTACACTTGTCCTGATTTGGCTCGGAAGAGTCCGCTGGACCTAAAGCAATAATCATGTAATATAATGTAATCCGTGTGAGTGAAGTGAGATAAATATAATTTATTTTCATTATCATAAAAGTTATAAAAAAAATTAATTCTTTTAATACTTTTATATTTTTATGCTATTGACTCATGACATTTTGAAAAAATGTTGAATGTTCCCTTGATCTCATGATCTTGGAAGCCATTTTGGATTTTCATAATTACTTAATAATTTTTGCCTAAAGTTCTGAGCTTATTTTGTAATTGTTCTCAAGCTTTTACAATGGATGATATTCATTACATTATATGTTTGGCTTATTTGATTTATAACTGTAAAGTTTTGCATTTGTCATTAATTCAAGTATCATCTTCATGTTGTTCATAATTTTTTTTTAAATTCAATTTTAAAAATTCTGTTTAGCCTTGGTCTTTATTGTTTATTTATAGAGGGTTGCTTGCATGATCAATTGCTTGATTGATGATGTAAATCTCATGCAAACTCTGAATAAAATCAAATCATCCCAACCAAGTGTTCGTCTTATTGGACAAAGACTGCGCGATATCACTTTCTACTTTTAATCACTCATATGCACACACCCTGCAACATTTATAATGTATTATTATTTAGATAACAAAACAACCCAATTCTTTTAGTACAAACAAATTGCCATAGCTTTTGGGCTTAAGTAATAACATCTTTGACTTTGACAAATAAATACATGTTTGTTTGTTTTTCTTAATTTTGTTATAATTGTTTTGATCATGTGTTCTCTCTCTCTCTCTCTCTCTCTCTCTCTCTCTCTCTCTCTCTCTCTCTCTCTCTCTCTCTCTCTCTCTCTCTCTCTCTCTCCCTCACACTAATTGTATGTGAAGTGAAAAATACCACAGCAATCTATCATATCGTATCCTATCCTATCCGGTAACTCGGAGGTCGTAGGGGCACCACAGATGATCGTTTAACCAGCGTACTCCATCTTTTCCTGTCCTCAGCAACCCTGATTGTTTTGCTCAGTGTCAAACCAGTCCATTCTCGAATGTTGTCTTCCCACCTCTTTTTCGGTCTCCCTCTTCTTCTACCTCCTTGCACTGTGCCTTGCAGGAAGGTCTTTGCAAGACCTGATGATCTGGTAACGTGGCCATACCATCGGAGTTTCCGTTTTTTTTTCACCACTGTGAGCAGGTCATCGTGTTGTCCAATGGCATGTGTGATGGTCTGTCGGACTTCGTCGTTGGTGATGTGCTGGGTATAGGAAATGCCCAGAAGTCTTCTGTAGCACCTCATCTCAATGCTTTGTATTCTTCGTTGTAGATCTGCTGTGAGGGTCCATGTTTTGCAAGCATATAGGAAGATGGACATGGGAGCGCAACAGCCTTACCATGGAATGTAGACTGATGGTCCTGTCTTTCCACATTGGCATGAACCTCGCCAGGGCAGCAGTTGTTTGTGCCATCCTGGAGAGGACTTCCTGTCGGGACCCATAGTCTGATACAATGGCTCCTAAACATTTGAAGCTATGCACTGTGTTGAAGGCACAGTCAGCATTGGGAAAAGAGCAATCTCCAGCCTTCGTTTTGCGGATGGCATTGATGGATTGGCTGGAGAGGAGCAAGAACTTGAACAGCTGGTACAGAGGCTTGACACCACCTCCAGAGCCTATGGAATAGAAATAAGTGCAGAGAATACCAAAATTAATTATGACCAACAACACCAATGGCATCAACACGGACATCAAAGTCCAAGGCCAATCCCTCAACACAGTGCTTAGCTTAAAATATTTAGGAGCCGTTGTATCAGACAATGCGTCCCGATAGGAAGTCCTCTACAGTATCGCACAAACAACTGCTGCCCTGGCGAGGTTGAAGCCAATGTGGAAAGACAGGACCATCAGCTTACATTCCAAGGTAAGACTGCTGCGCTCCCTTGTCATCTCCATCTTCCTATATGATTGCGAAACATGGACCCTCACAGCAGATCTACAACGAAGAATACAAAGCATGGGGATGAAGTGCTACAGAAGACTTCTGGGCATTTCCTATACCCAGCACATCACCAACGACGAAGTCCGACAGACCATCACACAAGCCATTGGACAACACGATGACCTGCTCACAGTGGTGAAAAAACGGAAACTCCGATGGTATGGCCACGTTACCAGATCATCAGGTCTTGCAAAGACCATCCTGCAAGCACAGAGCAAGGAGGTAGAAGAAGAGGGAGACCGAAAAAGAGGTGGGAGGACAACATTCGAGACTGGTTTGACAATGAGCGAAACAATCAGGGTTTCTGAGGGCAGGGAAAGATGGATTACGCTGGTTAAACGATCATCTGTGGTGCCCCTACGACCTCCGAGTTAGGGGATAGGATAGGTATTAATGTATGTACTATTATTACTGCGATTATTTACCCCTTGGGGTCATGAGCAATCTTGCCACTGTAGATTGTTCTAACCTATAAAGGGTACAGTGAAAGCCCCAGTTGAAAACCTGTCTTGCCTTTGTAGGCATGACAAATTAACTGCGGCAACAGTTCCCCCCGTTGGAGTGCCGGGGGTTTCAGTATAAATAGTATCCCCACTTTCTGGAAATTTAGTGCTTTAAATTCCCACTGTCGCTGTCTTCCTCATTTGCTCTTTCCCATTCCCGATCTGTCCTACTACTCTGCTATACTATCTTCTTCTTCGCTAGATCAATGACCTACCTTTTTTCTTGAAAACTCTTCCTGGACAAGACTCCTTGTTTGTGTATGAGGTCTGTTGGATCAGCTTGGGAATGTTGGACGCTTTCTGCCGGGTGGTCACTAGGGCTTCCTATGAATGTACTATTTAGCACTATAGGCATTTTATATGTATGTTTTTTGTTGATGATTTATAATGATGTTTGTATTCTATTTTGTTTTTGTAATCGGGGAGTTCGCGTAGTTGAGGTCAACCCTCAGCCGTCCCTCGCGTGGGATGTCTTTATTGTAAAGTGACTGGCCGGTGGAGGGCATTCAATTTTCCCACTGGGGTTGTTTCAACAGATCTTTTATGCGGATCGGGGGTTGTCCGGTCCTGATTTGGCTCGGAAGAGTCCGCTGGACCTAAAGCAATAATAAATCAATCAATCAATCAATCAATCAATACTGCGATTATTTGAGAAGGGAGATGTAGCAGATCTTGACTTGGAACTGTATGTGTGTGTTTTATTTCCATGTGCGTCATGGTGTTTATTTTACGTCATTGTATGTAGGAAGTGTGACGTAGGAAGACAGAAGGAGAAGAAAAATAAAAAAAACGAATCAGCTAGCAAGCTGCCGTCTTCACTGTCTTTTACAGTTTGAATGCATATCTTCCACAGTCCCAAGAACATGTTTCATTTTATTTTTTTAAAAAAATATTGTTACGTATTTATAATGGCAGTTGTCCATAGATTAATCTTAAATGTATTTGTTCAATCAGCATGACCGTTATAAAAATATATTTATATATATAGTGTATATGAGTCGCATAACCGTTTTTTAACGATATATGTCACAGACAGGGTGTTGTGGCAACCTGTTTGTTTCTCAAATTTCTCGAGGTGTAATATATATATATTTAATATTGACCCATATTTATAATCACAGATGTCCATTTAACAGTCTGACATCAAATTTGACTTTATATGACCAGTAGAAATAGGTGTTGCCAAAAAACGGTGCCAGAACACATGTCGCGGTAAACCATGTATTATGCGTATATATATATATATATATATATATATATATATATATATATATATATATATATATATATATATATATATATATATATATAAAATATAAAATTATAAAATTTAAAATAGATAGGGAGGGAGGTCCGAAAACCCCCCCTCGTCCGCCTCTGCACACATCCTCTCACATTGAGAGCATCATTTTTACATGGTATTCCATAGCATACTGAAATGTATGAACAGATAGACTAAAACACAAATGACTAGTCTAAAGTGATCACAAAAACATTCTGGATTAAAACAGTCGCTGTAGTATCTAGATGCACATAGGAAGGTGCAGGGCGTGCTCAGAGATCTTACAGTTTGAGCAGATTTTCAACCTCAGAATAATCTGTGAGAAATACCTACAGCACCAACAACATCTATATCATGTGTTCATAGACTTCAAGAAGGCGTTTGACTGAGTCTGGCATGCAGCTCTATGGGCAACATTGAAAGTGTACAACATCAGCCCTAAAATTATTGAAGTCATCAAAAGCCCATGAAGAAGTGGAACAGATTTCTACTCACACTCGTCGACGCCTGTTCGATGTGGTGCGAAGCAGTCCCGTTGCCAGCGATCGACACCAGGAAGATTGCAGATGCTCAAACTGTAAGATGTCGATGTAGAACTCCGTCTTCCATGTAGAAGTCTCCTTTGTGCGGGGTAGCTTCTGAAAGCACTTGGCTATCAAGACGTCCGCTTTCTGTGCTGTTTTGATCTCTTCGAGTCCTGGATTCGGGGCTAACTCGGGCTGGGGTGGTTGGGTTTTAGCTTGGGCCCTGGTTTGCACTGCAGCTATCTCTACAGTTTTAGGGGGCGTGCCTAAGAACACATACCTACAACCTAGCACTAGATCATACAGGAGTTTCTGTAAAACAGCTGCTTGGATTCGTCCTGTGACGTATCTACTCTCTACTTCTATCCAAGCTATTGGGCAAGTAGTCGTCGGTTTCGTCAAGTCTGCTCCTTAAAGTTCGACTGTCTTGTCCGTCAAGTCCGCGCGCGATACAAGAGATTCACTAACTATCGCGTCGTATGATAGACCTGTGTCATACAGACAGTTCGCTTCTTTTCCGTTGACCTTGACCGTGTCTGTCACCGATGGGTGATCTCCAATGGGGTGTGGCTTGCTACCGCTGCTTTATGTTAGAACTCTATGAGCTGGCCGGCTTTCGCGCTCATCCCTACGTTGTGCAGCCAACTTGAAACATTCCGCTGTGAAGTGATTATTTCTGTTGCAGAACGAGCAATACCGTTTCTGTTCTGCGGGACCTCTTTTCCCGAATTCCGTGTTGGGCCTTTATTTTGCCCAGGTCTGGGGTGATTTGGCCTATTCGCGTGCGCTCTTCCCGGTGAGGGCTTCGTTTCTGTGCTTCTTTCCTGTTAGGCTTTAGGTCTCGCCTGAAGCTCTTGGCTTCTCCGTGGGCGGCCACATACCTATCTGCGACCTTGACCAGATCCTCCAGTCTTTCCGCGCCCTGGTCTACTGAGAATGTTTTCAGCTCGGGGGTCATGGTTTCCCGTAGCTGTTCCCATACGAATAGTTCTGTCAGTCCATCAAATGTCTTAGCCGTGGCTGACTGGCTAACCCACTTATCTAGCATTGTGGACAAACGATCTGCGAACCGCGCATAGCTCCCTCCTTTCACTCTCCGATTGGTGCGGAATTTTTGCCGGTTGCATTCTCCTGTTAGTTCGAATCCCGTTAGGAGTACCTCTTTTACTTTGTGATAGTCACTCTGTCAGTCGGTAGCTTACTGTAGATGTCATATGCATACATGTCAAGCTCTTGGAGCTTCTGACCATAATTGTTGCCCCGAGAGACCACAATTTTCTATCGAAAACCATAAGAAATGCGTAAAACGGTAAACACGCACATACAAATAATTAAAAAAAACACAATAATAATAATTTTAGCAAACACATGCAAATTCACCTGCATTTTTTGAAATAACAAACACTGTAACATACAAACAAGCAACTTAATAAGATTTAAAAAAAAAAAAAAAAAAAAAAAAAAAAAAACTTTCATACTGTGCTTTATTGTTTACTTACTGTGCTTTATCTATTGCAGAAAATAAAAAACACCCCTCTCTCCCTCCCTCCCCCCTCAAAAAAACACCAAACAAAAAAAAAACAATCCAAATTACTTAATAGAAAAAAGAAATACATTGCGTTGCACACAATTATGTCACTGGTGATCTTTGTTATAGTCATCAGTGCATTACTTCCCCTTCTCCAGCATTCTGACACTGGAGCTGAATGAACGGAAACCTTTCCTCCAAGACGGAAACAGTGTATAGAAATGCTATGGGCATGCGCAAGGTCCGTACTTCCTCCGAGATCACGATCGCGAGCGAGCTGACTTAGAATTGTTCTCTAGGCTGTATTTCGAATTAAAATATAATAAAAATGTCGTTTTAAAAAAAAAAGTTCGGGGAAAAGAAGAAAGACGTAAGATTTTCATCTTACGCCGTAAGGTAAAAATAAATTTGAAAAAACGTAAGAATTACGGAAAAAACGTAAGACTTGACATGTATGCATATGCCTTTCCTCTAAGCCCTTGACTAAGCTTAAAAGACCAATGGGTGTTGTTTTTTTGTACTCAGTCGCTAGACGCTCGAACCTAGTTAGAGATCTAGACCTTCTTCCCTTTCATTGAATGGTCCAAGTGGAAATGACATCCCTAGTACGTGGTTGGAGGCTACCTCTAGTTGATCTGAGTGGGGAGGGGTTGTGGCAGAACTTGAGGCTCCTAATCTCCTCAGTTTTAACTCATGCTCTTTGTCTTTTTCTTGCCCTCTGATACTCCAATCGCCTACCTTCTGCTTCTAATGCTAGTTTCTTCTGGTCTCTCTCTGCTTCTAATTCTGCTTTATTCTCTTCTGCTTCTAATGCTGTTTTCTTCTGTTCTGCTTCTAGTTCTGCTTTCTTCTGTTCTCTCTCTGCCGCTTTGAGTTTCTTCTGTTCCCTCTCTGCTGCTCTCTCTGCCTTAGCTTCATGCTTGTCTACCTTTTTTATTGATATACACAATTAGATCTCCTCCTGCTAAGTGTAAAGCTTCTCATAATTCCTTGAAGCGCAATCTCAAGGCTACTGGGTCAAAAGTGTCTATGACCAACCTCTGAATCACGTGGAATACAAAAACACTAGCAATATTGCAATTCAATAAAAACAATGCAAAGACCATAAAATTCGTAATCAATAGTAGAATAAAACAAGAGTCAAATGGCATACAACAGTTATTTAAGCAAAACCTGCAAAAGAACAATGCAACATACAGGCACAAAAACAATTGAAGCAAAAACGTTTTTAAACAAAAGAAAAGTGCACCAAAACTGTCTGCTACACTTACTACTATTCTAAGTTATTCTACTGCTACTAATACTGTTATCTTATTCTATTGAACCTAGATCCGGCTATACCCAGTTACTATTATACACAGATCCTGGCAGGATCTGATATAAAGCTGTGACAGGGGTTTTATTGTTGCTGGGCTGTGCACAATGTACTGCTATTACCTCCTCATCTTAGTCTATGGGGATAGCTAGTTATCTCCCTATGACTTTACTTAATACATTTATTTGTTTAGCTCGGTCTGTGTTTAGGCTGGGGTACAGAGATAGATAGAAAAATGGTAAACGATCACTGTAACACTAGCTTTCACACGGCTATGAATCATATGTAGTCCAGCCACTTGATAACAGTAAAAATCACACATTTATTTCTTCTACTCTATACACAATATTCGAAGTACGAAACTAACTTAAAAGTTCAATTGTCAATGCGAATGGTTCGCTCGCTGATAATCTAGGTAGCTACTTTTTCACCATAGGGCACTGGATACTTTCTGCCCTAATGGTCATATTTCTTGAAGAGTGGACTACTGTGGTCCTGTTTATACAGAGTTTTAGTGCACTGTTTCTTGTGGCACTTAACTGCGTGGTTGAAGCGCTGCTTTGAGGTCGCATCTGGGACAAACTGTGTTGTCTTGGAGTCTTTGACTTTGTGGTTCATCGGTTTGGCTATCTTCGCACAATGCTGGAGATGCCTCGGCAGCCAACTTTAAGAGTTGACGTGGTTTTGTCTTTTGCTGAGTTAGGCTCATGATATAACGCCTGCTCGTCTGTAACATATGAGACGAAATTCTGCACAACCCTGTATAATAGGTCTGTGCAGAGCGTCTCACTGAAGGCCAAAGTAGCCCTCAGTGATAACTCCACATCTCTATAAATAAGCGACGAACATTCTGCTAAGTCTGTGGTCCACTGGAATCTCCACTCTAATTTCCTATACATATATAAATATAAAACGTGGCTAACTATACACATAAAGAAATAATAATATTATAAACATGCTCCGGTACAGCCACTGGTCTGCAAGCATACATATAAGTTAAAACAACAGTGGATCCGTACATAATACAACATGACGTCGGCCGGTCGTGATTGCCACGTGGACACGCAATGTGGGACTAACAATTCTCAAGCATTGCAAATTTCACAAACATAATTTCAACAATAATATAAATACATCACGATGAAACAGAAGTATGTTCATTTACCTGTTTGACAATGTTAGGCCGTGGCTACTAGATTGAATTCGAATATTCAACAAGTACTGCTGTCTAATCTTCTCAGGAGAGAGATTTCTGCTTGAGTGTACTGTGTACTGCTCAGCGTTTCAACGAAGACTGGCGTTCTATCTCTTTGCTTGAATCACCCAAAACCGGTTCTGTCTAACCTAGCTGTGTTCTCATTGGATGAAACCACTCTGAGTGGATGTAAAATTCGAAGCTCGATCGTAGGCTGCGATGATGTCACTAACTGCTTGGATCAAACTACAACTGTGTTACGCATGATCACTTCTGTCGTCTGCTTTAGACTAACAGTAGCCTTCTAAGTCTACCCTGACTAAGCAAGCCAAAGCTCAAAGGCAGTGGAAACGGGGCTCTTGTTACACCCTCATCGTTCATCATTCATTCACATAGGCATGCTCTGAGTGTATAGCCACTAAAGAATTGATATACTGGACACCCACTCACCTTCAAGTCCTCGGCCTGTGAGGTTTCAGACACATAAACATCACAACACATCACAACACAACACTGTCTGAAGAGAGTAGATGGTTCGTTTGTCTGTTACTGGTCCCTGTGATGATATCCTGGAGAAGATACGTTTATCTTACAAGGGGAGTAAGACTTGTAGATAGATGGTGCGTTACGCTACCTCTATCAGACGTTCTTTTACCAAAATTCCAAGGTGATGTGAGAGACTGATCACGGTCACATAAAATTTATATTTGTTCTCGGGTTGTAAAGTATCATTTGACTCGCTTTAAGAAATGCTTTTTACTAATCAAAGGACTAGTGTACTTGGTCTCAAGAGAAGAAGAGCTAGTGGACACACAACAATACAAATAGAATGACACCAGTCATATGTATGTGATTTCAACTTTTATATAGTCAACACGAATTCGAATGTTACTGTAATTAAATGTAAATTAATAATTATAACTGTTCAATGTGCTGGGCAATTTCTTTAGCAGTTCTTCTTCATCACTTGCTAAGCAATTCTATGTTTTTGTAGTCTAATAGTGGTTTTCCGAGTTGGGTTAGACTTCAGTTGCAGTTGAGGGGAATTTAGCTGCTTGGCGTCGTAGAGTGCTCGAGTCCCGCGTTCACTCTGATGGAGTCTTGCCTCTCAGGATGATTGGGTGAGTCGTATAGCTATGGGGCCGGACATGGCGAGGTAGATTCTAGGTTGATCTCCTTCTTTTCCACGGGAGCAAGCGTCATGAGTTGACTCCACAAACCGTTTCAGAGCTGAACTGTAAAATCCAAAACTCTGGCTACAAAATTCTATTCAGATATGGTTATGCGGTGCCCTTTGCAAGGAGTCTGTAGCATCAGACACCTGTTGAGTTTCCCATATGCACACTACGATCCGAATCTTTAGGCTAGGATATATCAAGCAACATGCACAACGTGTCAGAACCAATAATTGGTTTCTGTAAATACCTATAACAGGAACATACTAATACATGGCAATCAATATAATACATAAACATACACGTACCAAAACTACTAGCATTAACTTACTTCTAGTCTATCACTTTCTTGGTTAGGCTGAGGATAAATGGTCACTGCAGTTTGCTCCTTGTTTGTCCCTCGTGGCTCCGCACTTAGTATTCGACTGACTGGTTTTTGTATCCGGAGATATGCCGTGGTCTCTACGTCCTCCGACCAATCATTTATTTCTCGTTCTAGTTAATCACACTCTTGCGATCACATGTGAATCTTCTTTTTAGAAATTTCTCTCACCTGTCCTACTTGGGGGACACGATCGGTTACGTTTCGACTTGGAGTGTCAGAGACGGGACGCAGGCTAGATCCAAGAGAGATATGAGTCGCATGGGCATACTTATCGGTCAAGAGACCCTGGTCAGATGGCCAAGTAAGCTAACTAACAGTCTTGTTTGGCGAAGTCTGCTTGATGGTATCGGGGGTGACCATTTCAAGGAGGTTAATTTAACATGTGCGGACTTCCCTTTAGATGACTGGTAAATTAACGTCAAGATTTATTCAATACTATCGGTATATTGCTAAGCTGAGTTACCACAGTTTTGTCGTCAACATTTCTGCTTTTACAGTCCCCGGACGCGAACTAGTTTTTTCCAACCAAGTTCCAGTCATTCGCTGAAAAAGGCAATTACCGAAGTCGAACGAAGCTCTCCGAGTCGAGCGAAGCTATCCGATGTTTTACAAACGAATGCTGGCAGGACTACGTGAAACCACAGGCTGGGAAGTCTCGTCTTTCGTAGGCCTCAATTACATACTATACTTCGTACGTATGTAGGAGGCCCACGAGTTTACAAAGACGAAAGAAAAGACTTCAGAGCCTGTGGTGAAACATCCGTGCATAAAAATAGTCGCTGTTGCTTCTAGATCTAATTCTATTTCGATCTGCACAGCTTCAAGCTGTGAGTCAAGTCGAGATTCGCATTTTGAAGCAGTTAGTATTATTATTATTTTATGATGATCAATATACTGACACAATTAGTAATAAAGAGTAAAAGTAATACATAACACATAATGCACACATACAAGGATTTCACATTTATATCAATGTCACGGACCGGGTTTATAATATTTCGGTCCGATGACTGTTTGTAGTATCTTCCTGTGAGAAGATATAAATCATAATATTTTTTTATTGATTACTAATTTCTGATTGGTTGAGCTAGTCATGTGACGGTTCACCAATTACATGTATTCAAAAAAATGTTTGCATTCTTCTTTTGTATGTACCACGGAGTGGTTGTGTTTGTACTTCTAGCAGCTGCGTCTGCAGATATATATTGTTTATCATTGAAATATTGTATTATGAACATAATAATAATTTAACCATGATTATATTCTACTTATTGTGGAATAAGAATTAATAATAGATAATTTTGATATTAGTATGAAGGATGGATAAGGGGGGTGATGGAGATGGTGGATCGTTGTATATTTTTGAGTAACGAATTGAAATTGGATTAGTATTTGATTTGAGGTTGAAACCTCAACTTGCAATGTATAGTATTATATTTATTTGTGTGAATGAAAGTAATTAGCGGCAAGAATGTAATAATAAGTTGTTATAATTAGTTTTACAATTTTTTGCGTATGTGTGAACTGTGTTCGACACATACGAGCTTTGAATTATATATTGCTGGTCTGGTCCCGTCACAGAGAAAAGGTATATGTGGTAATACAGAAAAAGTCTATGTATCAAGATATTTAGTGGGGGAAAACTTGTATGTTTTCAGAAGTCTCCGGCTGAGGGGCCTCGAGGCGAAAGAGAAAGAAGAAGGGAGAAGAAGGAAGACAGAAGAGAAGGAGAAGAAGGAAGAAGAAAGAAGGAGAGAAGAAGAAGAAGAAGAAGAAGAAGAAGAAGAAGAAGAAGAAGAAGAAGAAGAAGAAAAGAAGGAGAAGAAGAAGACGAAGACGAGAAGAGGAAGAAGAAGAAGAAGAAGAAGAAGAAGAGAAGGAGAAGAAGAAGAAGAAGAAGAAGAAGAAGAAGACGAAGACGAGAAGAAGAAGAAGAAGTCGTGAAGAAGAAGGGTGGAAGTATCGAGAAGGGGCCAGAGAGGAAGCCAAAGAAGAAGACGAAGAAGAAGACGAGAGAAGCAACTACTGCTACATCATCAGCAGCAACCACTGCTACATCAGCGGCAGTAGCAACCACTGCTGCATCATCATCAGTAGCAACCGCTACCACATCATCATCATCAGCAGCAGCAGCAGCAGCAACCGCTACCCCAGCAGTAGCAGCAGCAACGGCGGCAGCGGCCACAACAGCAGCAGCGACAGCAACGATAGACAGGGGAGAAACCCCAGGGATAGATAGATAGAAAGGCCAAGGATAAGGAAAGGAAGACAGTGTATAGACAGAGACAGAGATTAGAGACAAAGAAAGACACAGTGAAATTCTAACCTCCATGAGACTCTTGGTAACTCTCTCTGTCGACGGTGACCAGGTCGATATTGGTGTTTATTGAGACTGGTGATACTTGGATTATTGTGACCGGGATTTTTTTGTGGTGGTTTTTGGTGATTGGTGACTTTATTCGTGGTTGATCTGAGTGAGACTTATGTGTGTATTTTGTGAATGATAAGATTCACGGATTATTTCTACATAGTACGTGAGTACAAAACTATATATATACTTTTTCCATATTATTGATTGAATTGTTTGTACTTATGTGAACTTTGTTGATTATTGTTTATTTTCTAGTAATAGAAAGGGGGTGTGACGACAAAAGAATTATTGAGAGTTAGGGAGTGTGAGACGGGAGAACACGCAGAATATTCACGCACGCATACACGCAGTTTTCTTGATAAAACCCTTTTCGTTACAGTGGTGACCCTGAAACCCGTAGTTAGTTAGTGGGAGTTTATATTGTGGGAGTTAATTGAATAAGTATAGGTTGAACAGTAGAAGGGTTTTGTATAAAGTTTGGGACACTAACTTTGGTGTGCTAGGAGTAAGTGTGTACTGTGTAACTGACTTGTTAAATTGTTGTTTTCATTTCTTTTTGGGTAGGATGCTAGTGTTTGTATAGATTATACCCCGTCTCCGATTCTTTCCTTACGGGTCTGATTCTTTGTATAGTTCTGGGATCAGAAAGGGCTTAGATTCATTTTTCTTCCTGTTGTATATATATATATTGCTAATTCTAGTTCAGCTATTCAGTACTGTTTTGTTTTTCTTTATATACTTATTAGGATCCTGTCTTGTATAGTTATAGTTGTCACATCCCTATTTTAGTTGTTGTAGGTGTTTAGGATTTATTTTTGGCATTTTAACGGAACTTCCGGTGTTTCTAGCCGAAGTGGAACTTAGTTGTTTTTTCTTTTGATTTCTTGTATTCTATTGTACCGATATTAGTTTAGAATTTTAGTTCTCTCTTTGTGTGTTGTGATGTTGTTGTCGTTGTTTGTTTATTTAGTATAGTGTTTCATTATTATTATTATTTGTTTTGTTTTGTTTTGTTTTCATTTCAAAGCAATTACTTATAAACTTTCACCTGTCATAATTTGGATTTAAATATGGGTAGTTGTTACAGTTATTAATTGTTGCATTTAGTATGGTTTTCTGATGCTTGCTTGTACTTAGACTGAATATAATCTAAACATTGTTTGTTTTTTTCTTTTCTTTTCTTTTATGGTATGCTGTTTGTTGGACTTGAACTTGTTTTCATTTCGAAATAATTTCCTTGTGTTAACTTAAACTTGCATTGATTCCGAAATACTTTTCATCTGACAAACTTCGCTTGCTTCGATTTTGAATTGTTTTCTCTTGTCAAATCTGAATTTGCTTTTGATTTTTGTAATAATTCTGGCCTTGTGAAACTTGGGAAAAATAATTTTTACCTTGTATTACAGTAAGTTAGTTGTTGAGTTGTCACTCGCATTGTCTTACTTTTTAGTAATCTATTCTCGGTTGAATTCAGCTGACCATGTCTTCGGTTGAGGAATATGATACTTTGTTTAATTCATTTTTGACTCAAGCCCAGAAGTTAGGTTTTACTGACGAAAAGCTACAGCAGTACATTGAGCAGTGTTTTCAGAGACATGATAGGGCCAAAGAAAGAGAACAGGAAAAGGTTAAACAGGAAATGGAACGGGAAAAGGTTAAATTTCAGTTAGAGCAGGATGCTAAAGAACAGGAAAGGAGATTGGCACATGAACAGAAGAAAATGGATTGTCAGATGGAACTTGATAGGGAAAGCCTTAAGCTAAAAAGAAAAGAAATTGAACTTCAGTTGAAACAAGCTGAACTGCAGAGCGATACCACTACACCTAGGGCTCGAAGCAATAACCCTTCATTTCCAAAGTTGCCCCAACTACCTGTTTTCAAAGAAGATAGGGATGACATTGATTCTTTTTTGTACCGATTTGAGGCTCATGCTAAAGCTCTCAATTATGATAGCAGTAAATGGGTGGTTTACTTAACTGCATTGCTACAAGGCCCGGCTTTAGCTGTTTATCATTCTTTGTCTGCTGCCGGTGCAGTTTCATATGATGATCTTAAGCAAGAACTTCTTAAGAAATTTCAGTGCACTGCAGATGGATTCAGAGAAAAATTCAGATCAGTTAGGCCTGAAGTGGGAGAAAGTTTTGTCAC
Organism: Oncomelania hupensis; assembly: GCA_036898135.1. NCBI lineage: Eukaryota > Metazoa > Mollusca > Gastropoda > Littorinimorpha > Pomatiopsidae > Oncomelania > Oncomelania hupensis. The sequence goes on from JBAHVR010000168.1 coordinate 84,012, forward strand.
TTTTTCAAAGCGATTTTCTCACTTGTTGGAAAGATGGATCCAACTATCAGATTGTGAAAAGACTTTTGATGGACTATGGAATCTGATTTTGTGTGAGCAGTTTATTGCTTCTGTTTCGAGAGATCTCGCCGTGTTTTTGAAGGAAAGAAATTTGACAAAATTCGCGGCTTTGATAGACAGTGCTGAAGCATTTCGCATGGCTCATCCGGAAAAGAAACTGGCACGGAAGTCAGATGACTCGATTTTTGCATCCGCATCTATTTCTCAGAATGTGCCCACTCAGAATCAATTTCGTGGGACTGGCCAAAGATGGAATAATTTCCGGGGATCGGGATTTCGTGGCTCTCCGCGTGGAAACTACCAACCCACAGGTCCTACTCCAAATAGGGGTTTTGTAAATCAGAACATGAATACGCAACAGGGCGCTCAGAACAATCAGGCTCCTCGTGGACGTGGCAATACGTATTCGAGACCTGGTTCTCGTTTCGCAGGTAGTCCTCCTCTCAACAAAAGACAGAATAGACAGGACATAGTTTGCTATTGTTGTGGGGGTGCAGGTCACATAGCTGCATGGTGTCCTTCTGCTAGTGGCAATGGATACTCAGAGACTCAAGATACTGAGAGTGGTTCGCAGAAATACCATGAACCTCCAGTTAACACTCAGTCAGCCTTAGTCGCGGAAGTCATTTGCTCAGTTGGTGATGAAAACTGTGGTCAACCCAAGCTAGCATCAGGTACCGTAAATGGCCTCAAAGCAAGTGTACTCAGAGACACAGGGGCTACTATCTGTGGAGTTCGCAAGAGACTGGTTTCAGACGGCCAGTACACTGGCAAAGAGTGTAAATGTTTGTCATTCGGTGGGAATATTGAAGAATTTCCGTTGGCCAAAGTGCCTGTTGACACTCCATTTTTCTCTGGCACTGTGTTGTGTTGTGTCATTGATCAACCAGTGGCCGATTTGATAGTAGGGAATTTACCAGGTGTGTCCGACCCTTTTTCGGGTGCTTCCACACTCATCAAAGATCAAGGTCATACTCTTTATGGTGCTACTAGTGCTAAAGACGAGAGACATTGCATTCCACCGGTTCCTTTAGAAAAGATGCCGACTATTTCAGAAACAGTCAAACAGGTTACAGCTGATTTAGTAGAACCGATTTCTCCGCCGTCTGAGGAAGGTCACAGATGCATACTCGGTATCATGGATATGGTAACACGTTACCCTGAAACTACTCCGCTTAAACACGTCAAAAACAAGATCCTAGAATATTGCAAACTAGCTCAAGACTACATCAAAACAGTTGTAGCCAAAACCAGACACTATGATCAGTGTATTCCATAAAATCTGTGGAAAACGAACATGCTTTGTGTATATAATTCTGCTGTTGTATATGTAATACTGGAATTCTATTGGAATACTGTAAAATAGTCTGTTATGTACCTTTTGATTTTTGATTTCACTGTATCACGATAACATGCTTGGACTTGAACTACATATTTTGTACGTCTATTGCGTTTTGGGTGATTGCTTAATACAATAGTGTTTATGATTAAAATAAGTGCTAATGACCAGTTTTCTCTTTTTGCTTCTTGTACAGTATAGGTGGACATGATTGTAGTAATTTTTTTCTTTCTGATAAAATTCAGAAAACTCGGGCGTTTTCTTTTTGCAGGAAGGGGGTATTGTCACGGACCGGGTTATAATATTTCGGTCCGATGACTGTTTGTAGTATCTTCCTGTGAGAAAATATAAATCATAATATTTTTTTTATTGATTACTAATTTCTGATTGGTTGAGCTAGTCATGTGACGGTTCACCAATTACATGTATTCAAAAAAATGTTTGCATTCTTCTTTTGTATGTACCACGGAGTGGTTGTGTTTGTACTTCTAGCAGCTGCGTCTGCAGGTATATATTGTTTATCATTGAAATATTGTATTATGAACATAATAATAATTTAACCATGATTATATTCTACTTATTGTGGAATAAGAATTAATAATAGATAATTTTGATATTAGTATGAAGGATGGATAAGGGGGGTGATGGAGATGGTGGATCGTTGTATATTTTTGAGTAACGAATTGAAATTGGATTAGTATTTGATTTGAGGTTGAAACCTCAACTTGCAATGTATAGTATTATATTTATTTGTGTGAATGAAAGTAATTAGCGGCAAGAATGTAATAATAAGTTGTTATAATTAGTTTTACAATTTTTTGCGTATGTGTGAACTGTGTTCGACACATACGAGCTTTGAATTATATATTGCTGGTCTGGTCCTGTCACAGAGAAAAGGTATATGTGGTAATACAGAAAAAGTCTATGTATCAAGATATTTAGTGGGGGAAAACTTGTATGTTTTCAGAAGTCTCCGGCTGAGGGGCCTCGAGGTGAAAGAGAAAGAAGAAGGGAGAAGAAGGAAGACAGAAGAAAAGGAGAAGAAGGAAGAAGAAAGAAGGAGAGAAGAAGAAGAAGAAGAAGAAGAAGAAGAAGAAGAAGAAGAAGAAGAAAAGAAGGAGAAGAAGACGAAGACGAGAAGAGGAAGAAGAAGAAGAAGAAGAAGAAGAAGAAGAAGAAGAAGAAGAAGAAGAAGAAGAAGAAGAGAAGGAGAAGAAGAAGAAGAAGAAGACGAAGACGAGAAGAAGAAGAAGAAGTCGTGAAGAAGAAGGGTGGAAGTATCGAGAAGGGGCCAGAGAGGAAGCCAAAGAAGAAGACGAAGAAGAAGACGAGAGAAGCAACCACTGCTACATCAGCAGCAGCAACCACTGCTACATCAGCGGCAGTAGCAACCACTGCTGCATCATCATCAGTAGCAACCACTGCTGCATCATCATCAGCAGCAACCACTGCCACACTAGTAGTAACCACTACCACATCAGCAGCAGTAGCAACCGCTACCACATCATCATCATCAGCAGCAGCAGCAGCAGCAACCGCTACCCCAGCAGTAGCAGCAGCAACGGCGGCAGAGGCCACAACAGCAGCAGCGACAGCAACGATAGACAGGGGAGAAACCCCAGGGATAGATAGATAGAAAGGCCAAGGATAAGGAAAGGAAGACAGTGTATAGACAGAGACAGAGATTAGAGACAAAGAAAGACACAGTGAAATTCTAACCTCCATGAGACTCTTGGTAACTCTCTCTGTCGACGGTTACCAGGTCGATATTGGTGTTTATTGAGACTGGTGATACTTGGATTATTGTGACCGGGATTTTTTTGTGGTGGTTTTTGGTGATTGGTGACTTTATTCGTGGTTGATCTGAGTGAGACTTATGTGTGTGTTTTGTGAATGATAAGATTCACGGATTATTTCTACATAGTACGTGAGTACAAAACTATATATATATACTTTTTCCATATTATTGATTGAATTGTTTGTACTTATGTGAACTTTGTTGATTATTGTTTATTTTCTAGTAATGGAAAGGGGGTGTGACGACAAAAGAATTCTTGAGAGTTAGGGAGTGTGAGACGGGAGAACACGCAGAATATTCACGCACGCATACACGCAGTTTTCTTGATAAAACCCCTTTCGTTACAATCAATAATAAAACCATGACAAAACTTCAAAGCGCTATGGATACGTTGATGTCCCTTCAGCACAACAAGGCAAAGCAAGTTTATAATGGTCTCAAAAAACAGAGACATTTTTATAATTTAACTAATATTATTCTTTTTAACTGATACAGTAAATGTGTTATATGTATTTCAATGATATGTATTTTAATGAGAAACACGTATTAAAAAAATGTTGCGTGGCTGGCGGAAATTTCCATAAATCATCTGAAAACTTTGGTAAATCTATAGGAAAAAAATAACCAGTAACACCATCTGAATATTTCGGGTTACACCCAACTTCAGCAAAAACAAACAAAACGTCACTGACCATATTTACACCATTGAGCAGGCACAGCAGCACACTATTCTTTTCTTTCTTTTTCTTAAGGTAGGATTAATAATAATAATAATTTTAAAAAAATAATAATAATAACAAATAATAATAATAATAATAATAATAATAATAATAATAATAATAATAATAATAATAATAATAATAATAATAATAATAATAAAACAAATAAATAAATTAAAGATTTAACTAAACAAATATACTTCTACTACTACTACTACTACTACTACTACTACTACTACTACTAGCGAAGTTGTGGTCTTGATTTTGTGGTCCTGATTCGGCTCTTTGCAGTCCGCTGGACCCTGTAAGCAATGAATAACTAATTAGCTATTAATTTAACTCTGATCTCGAGTTGTCTTGATTTTGCGGTCCTGATTCGGCTCTTTGAAGTCCGCTAGACCCTGTAGGCAATGAATAACTAACAATTACTTGAACTCTGATCTCGAGTTATTAACAAAAATTCGCTTAGCCTACTTGTCCTTCTCCGTAAATTTAAAGATTCACATATTATAAAGTATAGGTCTAAATATTATTAATTAGAATAGATATAGTTTATACATTTATTTACGTATAAAACAAAAAATACAGGTCTAATGTAAATTAAGCCTATGGTTACTGTATAACAGTGTCTACTTGGTTCTAGGCAGGAAATTGGGAATACTATTATTAGCCTACTGCTGAGAACTAACAAAATGCAAATAAAGGAACGCAACTATTAAATATGGTCGATAATAACAAAGTATACCGTTGCGAAATGCTAATCTGTGTAAATCGAACAGAATTAGAAGCAACAGCGATCATTTTTAATATCAACTAGTCGTAGTCATGCAAGCATCATTTCGTAACACATCGGAGAGCTTCATTGGACTTCGGTAATTGCCTTTTTGGGCGAATGACTGGAACTAGGTTGGAAAAAACAAGTTTGCTCCCCGGACACCCTGGCACTGGAGTAGTGCACAGGTCTTGGGCGGTCTCTAAAATTAGAACACACACCCTTAGGAACACATCCTACACCTATCACAAAGAAGTGGTGGCAGCAAAGAGCTTAATGATAGAAAGAGGGGGAACTTGGTACAGAACCGCGAGACGAAAGGTACGAGTTATGCGCCCTTGTCAGCATGCTGAAAATGGCTCGTGGCAGAAAGTCAAAAGGCGACAGGGCGACAAAAGTAAAACAGGGCGGTGACTTTTTCACAGCCATCAATTGCCGTAATGCCAGATACAAGAAAAATTTGTGTTGGCAAGTCCTTTTTCAAATTTCCAAGAGACAAAGAAAGGTAAATTGCAATTGAAAAACTTCATTTTTTGTGTTTATGTAGGCCTAAACTAAGACAGCTGCAGTGCTGTTAGTGTTAAAACAATCGGAGAGCGGCTTGAATGATTCATGTTATACCTATCATTATGTGCTAAATCCAAAACAGTTTGCTTGCTGACAGTTTGCATTCAACAGGTCGCTCACTGTTTACTTATTGCTAGGTTGTTTGACTATATTTGTGCTTATAATTCAAAAGTAGATGTCAGATTAGCAGTTTGGCTTCATCAAACTGCTTATGTTAACAAGTTCAATTAGACTAAGTCTGTTTTCTCCTCATGATCAAATACTGTGCAAGATACAAGAAAAGTTTGTGTTGGCAAGTCCTTTTTCAAATTTCCAAGAGACAAAGAAAGGTAAATTGCAATTGAAAAACTTCATTTTTTTGTGTTTATGTAGGCCTAAACTAAGACTGCTGCAGTGCTGTTAGTGTTAAAACAATCGTAGAGCGGCTTGAATGATTCATGTTATACCTATCATTATGTGCTAAATCCAAAACAGTTTGCTTGCTGACAGTTTGCATTCAACAGGTCGCTCACTGTTTACGTTATTGCTAGGTTGTTTGACTATATTTGTGCTTATATTTCAAAAGTAGATGTCAGATTGGCAGTTTGGCTTCGTCAAACTGCTTATGTTAACAAGTTAAATTAGATTAAGTCTGTTTTCTCCTCGTGATCAAATACTGTGCAAGATAACCCCTTACCTAGTCACAAAAATGGTCCTTGATCTGTTGTAATCCCTTTTCGTTTGAGTGTAAACGGGAAACAAATGTAAGGTAGAAACTCAGTCCTTGTTCTGATCTGTGAATTTCTGCGCATTAGATCTATATTGCATGGAATGTTGTAGTCTAGGTTCTGATTGTTCTGTCTGAGTAATTAATTATTTTCCATGAAGTGACTGATGCTATTAAGCCAGTGATGTGGGAGGTGAGATGGTTGGGTGGGTAGGGGGACACCTGATATAAATTAAATTCACACAATTAGTGAAACAATTTATTATTGTGCTTTATTGTGATGAATTGAGTGAATGACAGAGATCTCACTTCCCCGCAACCCCCCCCCCCCTCTCTCTCTCTCTCTCTCTCTCTCTCTCTCTCTCTCTCTCTCTCTCTCTCTCACGCTTACGGATTTACACAGTTTCGGATAAATGAAACAGTCTGGCATGCATATTTTAATTTTCAAATATCTGTCGTTGATTAAAATATAATAAATTCCAGGGCTGAAAACGGACCTATGACATACACACATAAGCAGCATAAAAGCACCTAATAAATGTCAATAAGTAAACATAAACAAAAAAAAGGAAACAAAAGACAGCAGTAGCAGAATGTTAATAATAATGATGGTAAAAAGTTTGGTTTCTGCAAACGTTGCCATAAAAATGTTCTTTTGCAATGGCTTAGGCTCAATAAGTTACCACGCACAGATCATTCATATAGCAGATGATGAAATATAGCCAGCCCGAGCAAAGGGAAATAATCCGTGAGAGCGTCTCGCATTTTTGTATATGACATAATGGAAGTTCCCCCTCTTTCCGTAATAAGCTCTTTGGTGGCAGTGATATTCCTCCGAACTGTAGAAAAGTACTTTATTTCACAGCTTTGACAGCATACTGAAGATTCTTGCCCTTACTAAGGAAACAAGACCTAAGGTGGTTCCAAAACACAAATACAACCCTTGAGAAAGGACCCTACACCTATCCTCTGATAGTGGCAATCACACTCTACCCAGTGTCGTAAGAGGACTAGTTTTACTCTGCTTATTTTAATATTTAGCTTGGTTAGTCTATGTAATAGTAGAATTTCATTGTTAGCCAGCAGCAGACGACGGAAGTAATCAAGCGTAGTAATAGCATACTGCCGCCTACACACAGTGGTAGTAGACGGTAAGCTAAGGCAATGACATCATCGTAATTACGATAGGCGAGAAAGTTGTAACCAATGAGACGCAGGCAGAGTGGTTAGAGCCAGTTCGGACTGTGTCAAAACCTAGCATAGCTTACTTCAGTCGAGTTTAAACCGAGGAAGGGTTAACAGCTCCACCGCTACACAGTTAGCAGGAGACCTCTCCAGAAAGGACTAGGACGCAGTACTTGTGTAAATCCGAATTCACTCAAGTAGCCACTGGCCTGATATTGTCACGAAGGTAAATGAACATATTTCTGTTTCATCGTGATGTATTATATTATTGTTGAATTATGTTTGAGGAATTTGATATGCATAGAATTGAATTGTTAGCCCGACTTTGCCGAACACGTGGCGTAGCTGACCACGAGGCAAAAAGACGACCGGCCCGACGCCATCTTGAATTATGTACGGAACCACTGTTGTTTAACTTATATGTGTGCTTGCAAACCAGTGGCTGTACAAATGAATGTGTATAATATTATTAATTCTTGATGTGTATAAGTAGCCATGTTTTATATTTACGAATGTATAGGAAATTAGAGTGGAGATTCCAGTGGACCACGGACTTAGCAGAATGTTCGTCGCTTATATATGTAGATGTGGAGCTAATCATTGAGGGCTATTACGACCTTCAGTGAGACGCTCTGCACACACCTATCATTCAAGGTTGTGCAGAATTTCGTCTCATATGTTACAGACGAGCAGGCGTTCTGTAGTGCGCCCAACACAGCATCAGACGAAACCACGTCGACGCATTAGTTGGCTGCAACGGCATCCCCAGCATTGCGCGAGGAAAGCCAACCAGTCTACCCACAGGGAAAAACCAGAAGAAGACAACACAAGTTGTCAACAAACCGACCACAGCACAGCACGCCAGACACACAGTTAAGTCTATAGTCGTGTGTGCACAAAAAACTGAGAGCTACAGGACCACAGTAGTCCACTTCTCATGAACAATAACCTCCAGTGCCCAAGGATGAACTATTAGCTGCATAGACTATCAGCGATCGAATTATTCACAGTGACTATTTAACGTTTAAGGTAGATTAGTACTTAGAAAATCTTGTATAGAGTAGAAGAAATAAATGTGTGATGTTTAACTGTTATCAAGTGGCTGGACTACATATGATTCATAGCCGTGTGAAAGCTAGTGTGACAGTAATCTTTTACCATTTTTCTATCTATCTCTGTAACCCAGTCTTAACACAGACCGAGCTAAATAAATAAATTTATTATAGTAGTCCACAGGGTGACTAACTAGCAGTTCCCATCGGATAAAGCGTGAGGTTTACATCAGTCCATTGTGCAGAGCCCTAAAACCCATAAACCCACGTGACACCCAGTCACGTCAGACCTCAACAAATATCGGCTTGACTCTAACCCTCTTCGCCGTTTCTCACAGCTCACAACTCAAGGCACAGAACTCCGCTCAGGTTTCTAGTAGCAACTGAGCCTACGTATAGCACATGAAAAACCTAACTTCCTATCATCCTATCCTATCCTATCCCATAACTCGGAGGTCGTAGAACATTACAGATGATCGTTTAACCAGCGTACTCCATCTTTCCCTGTCCTCAGCAACCCTGATTCTTTTGCTCAGTGTCAATCCAGTCCATTCTCGAATGTTGTCCTCCCACCTCTTTTCGGTCTCCCTCTTCTTCTACCTCTTTGCACTGTGCCTTGCAGGATGGTCTTTGCAAGACCTGATCTGGTGACGTGGCCATACCATCGTAGTTTCCGTTTTTACACCACTGTGAGCAGGTCATCGTGTTGTCCAATGGCTTGTGCGATGCTCTGTAGGACTTCGTCGTTGGTGATGTGCTGGGTAAAGGAAATGCCCAGAAGTCTTCTGTTGCACCTCATATCCATGCTTTGTATTCTTAATTGGAGATCTGCTGTGAGGGTCCATGTTTCGCAAGCAAATAGAAAGATAGAGATGACAAGGGAGGGCAGCAGCCTTACCTTGGAATGTAGACTGATGGTCATGTCTTTCCAAATTGGCTTGTGCGATGGTCTGTCGGACTTCGTCGTTGGTGATGTGCTGGGTAAAGAAAATGCCCAGACGTCTTCTGTAGCACCTCATGTCCATGCTTTGTATTCTTCGTTGGAGATCTGCTGTGAGGGTCCATGTTTCGCAAGCATATAGGAAGATAGAGATGACAAGGGAGCGCAGCAGCCTTACCTTGGAATGTAGACTGATGGTCATGTCTTTCCAAATTGGCTTCAACCTCGCCAGGGCAGCAGTTGTTTGTGCGATCCTGGAGATGACTTCCTGTCGGGACCCATTGTCTGATACAATGGCTCCTAAATATTTGAAGCTATGCACTGTGTTGAGGGATTGGCCTTGGACTTTGATGTCAGTGTTGATGCCATTGGTGTTGTTGGTCATCATTTTGGTCTTCTCTGCACTTATTTCCATTCCATAGGCTCTGGAGGTGGTGTCAAGCCTCTGTACCAGCTGTTCAAGTTCTTGTTCCTCTCCAGCCATTCCATCAATGTCATCCGCAAAACGAAAGTTTGGTCATCTTGATGTTTCAACCTGTTGAGTATTATTTTCAGGAGGACCTTGCTGGGATGGCTGATGAGGCTGATGGTGCGGTAATTTTTACATTCCTGATTGTGAAGGTTACTTTTTTTGGAAAGAGTGATGACAAGCGACTGGGTTCATGGTGTAGGCCACTCCCCACCTTGCCAGATCTTGTTACAGATAATGGTGAGTGCGTCGATAATCGCTTCTCCTCCTGCTTGAAGCAATTCCGCGGGTATGTTTTCCACTCCCGCTGACTTCCCCTTCTTCAGCGATTCTACTGCTGCTTCAACTTCTTCTCGGAGAATTGGGAGGATTTCCTCTTCTTCTTTGTTCTCTGGACATGCTAGAACTGATGGGTCTCCGTTTGGTTTGTGGTTGTAAAGGTCAGAGCAGTATTCTGTCCATCTGTCCAAGACTTCTTGTTCTTTTGTAAGGCATATGCCAGACTTGCTTTGGATCGTGGAGACCTTGGGCTGTTTAACACTTGTCAGCCGCATCACAGTCTGGTAAGCCTTTTTGCTGTTGTTCTTGTTCAGACTGTTCTCTATTTCCTGGCATTGATCTTCTATCCAGTTCTCCTTTGCTGTGCGCATGCCTTTTTGGATTTCATTGTTGATTTTTCGGTAGGCATCAGCTCCCAGTGAGGTGTTCTTTTTCTTTTTCATTTTTCATCTCTCTTCGTTTATTATACTTCCTGTCATAAACCTACGCAATACAAAATGCTGATTCTAACTTTGTACATCGCACTCTCAGAGATATGAAACTATATACACTCCGACACAGCATAAATTTAGCGTGCGTCAAAACTCGTGTCGTCACAAATAGAATCCAAACATCATTATAAAATATCAACACAACATACATATAAAATGCCTACATTTCCAAATAATAACATTATAGGCAGCCTCAGTGATAACCTGGGAGAAAGCGTCCAATATTCCCAAGCTGATCCAACAGACCTCACACACAAATGAGGAGTTTTGTCCCAGAAGAGTTTTCAAGAAAAAAAGGTAGGTGACTGGTGAAAGAAGAACTATAGTAGATTGATAGAACAGAGTAGGAATGAGAAAGAACACATGAGAAAGACAGCGACAGTGGGAATTTAAAGCACTAAATTTCCAGAAAGTGTGGATACTATTTATACTGAACCCCCGGCATATTCATAATTGAAAATATTTGCCAACCCACTTCGAGACACCCTGACAAGACCCATTTGGAAAGTCAGGACCATCACAGTCTACATTCCAAGGTAAGGCTGCTGCGCTCCCTGGTCATCTCCATCTTCCTATACGCTTGCAAAATATGGACCCTCACAGCAGATTTACAACGAAAAATACAAAGCGTGGAGATTAGGTGCTACAGAAAACTTCTGGGCATTTCCTATACCCAGCACATCACCAACAACGATGTCCGACAGACCATCATACAAACCATTGGACATAACATGCTCACAGTGGTGAAGAAACGAAAACTCCGATGGCATGGCCACGTCACCAGATCATCAGGCCTTGCAAAGACCATCCTGCAAGGCACGATGCAAGGAGACAGAAAAAGAGGTACATGTAGAAGGACAACATTCGAGAATGGACTGGCTTGACACTGAGCGAAGCCATGAGGGTTGCTGAGGACAGAGAAAGATGGAGTACGCTGGTTAAACGATCATCTGTGGTGCCCAACGACCTTGGAGTTACGGGATATGATATGATAGAGTATACAATACTGCAAAATATTTCATGTCTGTGTGTGTTTCATTTGTCCACAGGAACTTTATAACAACTGTAACGGATGGATTTAAAGAGCCAGCACCAAGATGTTATCCATACGTCACGGAAATTATTCTTTCACCCTTAGTTGTCTACGAACACATCTGTATTAGTAAGTATACCTTACTGATAACAAATTTATATAGAAACGTGAACAAGTGTAAGGAATCAATGTGATAACTACTGCAATTCCTCTCCTATCGTAAAGTTCCGGTGCGATTGAGTTGTTGTAGTGGTGCTGGTAAGATATGATTTACGCTCTCTGTATTATTTTTTTTAAACAGCTAAATCTAGTAAATAAAAAATAAAACTCTAACAGTAGTGTCAGTAAACTTTAGTAACAAAAGTAAAGAAATATAATAAATAATCAGTGTGAAATAAGACATTAATTTATCTGTTACACTCGTTTGATGGTGTTTTTCTATCAGTAGTTTCAGCCCCGATGCTTGAAACCTGATAAAGTGTAACTCAGATTCGTTTATCCACGCAGCCTGCTCACTCAGCAACAAGGCAAAGTCTTCGTATGTAGTTTCCAACTTTATTCAGCATACATCAACTCTGCATACAATCGCTTTTTCCACTTTCAACTTTTTACTTTCAACACTCTCTTATTTTGAAATAGTGCGGCACTTATATAGTCTCTACATACTCCAGAACAAATGAGAATATCCCACATGAAACACCACAACCAATCAAAATTAATCTCATCATCACTGTCGCACGTCATACAACCTTATTTGGAATGGAAGCTTCCATGGTTACCACTAGAACTATCCATACGCTTCGATCGATAGTAACCAACTGACTCGAGAAAATTCTCAAATAATATCGACCAACTAAAATTATCAACGTTATACAAAACGTCTTCTAATAACAACGCAAAATCAAATTAAAGGTGAATACACTCTATTATTGCATGCTTTGCAAAATAAAACGAACAGGTCTATCGCGCGCGTCACACACGAACTCGTTTCAACGTTACATAACCCCCCACTCAAGAAGAAATTTACTTAATTTCTTTCAACAACGTTGAAATGCGATACACAAAGTCCTAAATTAAAACTTATTTTAGTCTGTCTGGATACTGTCAATGTTCTCAGTTCATTCACACACTCTGCTGAGAAAATCCGCACCAACATTGTCTGATCCTTTGATAGATTCTACTCGCATGTTAAAGTTCTGCAAGTACATAGCCCATCTCATGATGCGACTGTTCACAAACTTTGCAGAGTTCAAGTAAGTTAACGGCTTGTGATCAGTCTGCAGCACAAACTTCACTCCTTGAAGGTACAGTTCGAACTTCCGGATTCCCCATATGATGGCAAGGCACTCTTTCTCCATGGTCGAGTAATTTTTCTCAGCCCCGGACAGCTTCTTGCTGGCGTAACTGACCGGAAATAGTTTCCCTTCGTGTTCTTGCATCAGTATGGCGCCGATGCCTTCGTCCGCTGCGTCTGTTCTTAAGACGAATTCCTTGGAAGTGTCGGGCAGTCGTAGCACCGGATCCTTCGAAAGGAGGTCGCGCACAGTCTGGTATGCCTTCTCTTGAGACGGTCCCCACTCCACTTGATTAGGACAGCTTTTCCGCACCAGGTCCTTGAGGGGCCGGGTAGCTCAGTTGGTAAGAGCGTCTTGCTAGTAACCGAAAGGTCGCTGGTTCGAATCCCGGATTGATCAACGTGTGATCATATTATTTTCTCCTTTACCAACAACTGGCCCGCTGGTGTCAGTATAAATCGGTCCAGTAGTCACCTATATGCGAAAGTGTCGTGTGACTATAATCTACAAACAACAACAACAACAACCAGGCCCGACAAAGGTGCTGTGATGGCGGAGTAGTTTGGTACAAACTCCCTGTAATATCCAGCCAACCCCAGGAAAGATCGCACCTGCTTCTTGGTTTGGGAACGTGGAGCGTTCAGAATCTTGGTGACGTTTTCTAGTAGAAGCCCCTTTTGTCTTCTTTCAGTGAATGGCCAATAAAGTCGACGTTGTCAGTTCCCAGAATGCACTTACTGGGTCTCACGGTCAGGTTGGCCTCTTGAAGACGGTGAAAAAGCTTCCCCAAGGTCTGCAGATGCTCTCTTCAGGTCTGGGTGTTGACTAGCAGGTCGTCCCAGTAACACACGACATTGTCCATTCCTTTGAGCATCTTCTTCATCCCTCTCTTCAGGGTAGCTCCTTGTTGACCATGCCAAATGGCATCCTTAGGCACTCGTACGTCCCATCAGGAGTTATAAAAGCAGTCTTTGGTATGTCCAGTTGACGCACGGGGACTTGCCAATAACCCTTGCTGAGGTCAATCTTTGAAAAGATTTTAATCCCCGATAATTGGCGGAAGAGGTCTGCTGCAGTAGGCATCTGCTCGGGGTCGAAGACGGTGATCTTATTAACCTTCCTGTAGTCGATGCATACTCTGTTGCTCCCGTCCTTCTTTTTCACGACCACGACAGGGGATGCGTAGGGGGAACTGGACTCCCTGATGATGCCCATCGTCAGCATCTCATCGATGTCTTTCTTCAAGGACTCACGGGCCTTGAATAGGATCGGGAAGGGTTTGGATCGAACGGGGATATCAGAAGTAAGGTGGACTTCATGTTCGACCAAAGTTGTAGAGCCTGGGACATCGCTGAAGGTACGGGGAAACTCGCCCATAAGGTCCTTGAGCTCCATCTTTTGACCTTCCGTCAAGCTTGGTCCTAGCTTAACATCATCGATGCCTTCTTTGCTATGGAAATCTCCCAGTTCCAACAGTTCCTCGCTGTCAAAGCTGTCGTCTATCTCAGCTGCTGTTGCTGCGTGTACAGTCTCCGATGGCCTTTCCACGTACAGCATAAAAGGAGGTTGGCGTGGTATATCTTGGAGTGCTGGCCGACCTTCACCTTGTAGTCGTTGATCCCCACCACAGTCTCCACTTCGTACGGGCCTTTCCACTGCATCAGCAACTTATTATGATCGGTAGGAAACAGCACCAGCACTTTGTTGCCAGGTTTGAACTTCCTGTTCACAGACCTACGGTCATAGTAGTGCTTTTCACAGTCCTGGGACTTCTTCAGGTTTTCTCTGGCTATCTCGAGAGTCTGCTCAAGCTTCTCCCGTAGCTCAAACACGTACTGGTAACTGTTCTTCACCTCTGGGGTGTCTACTTCTTTCGTCCACAGTTCTTTCAGGATGTGCATCGGCCCTCGGATGGTTCTTCCGTACAGCAGCGAACAGTAAGGGCGCGTCCACATGACAAGCTTCGAGTGAAGCTTTGAGCTGCGCTTCAGCTGCTCTGCGAAAAGTCTAACTAGAATTACTGTAGAAGCGTCCACACCACGAGCGGTAGCCGCGCGGCTATTGCTAGCTTCGAGCGACGGTAAGGGCGCGTCCACATGACGAGCTGCGCTTTGAGCTAGCGGTGGCGTAGCGTTGGACGAGCTTTGAGCTTTTAGCGGTGGGTGGCCACACCAAAAGCGTCAAAAAGCTAGCAGCTCGCTAGCTGCAGAGCTGGCTGTAAGCTCGGTGACAGCTTGGGTGGCCACATGACAAGCTGTTACAGCTAGCTGCCTGCGAGCGTGATGCTAGCTGTCGTTCAGAAGTTTATTATCTATGGTTTTGCAAGGCGTCGCAGACCCGCAACTAAAATTTATTTCTGTTGAAGTTGGAGCCTACGGGAAAGAGAGTGATGGAATATTTTCCAGGTTTCAGATGAAACTCTGCCTTGAAGGGAATACAGTAAATATGTCCCACTACCAAATTCCAACATTCACCTTTCCTATTTTTTGGGTAGGTAACCCAGCCTATCGCAAAAGCCATACCTAATAACACACATCAACACAGTCGATATCATCTTCAATTATCGCCATTCTATGGCAAGCCGTTGTGTAGAATGCGGGTTTGTAGTGCTTGCTGGAAAATGGTAAGTGCTGAAAACAGCAATCTGCACAACGTGACCACTGCTGACAACATTGTGCTAGCACTGTTGCCTTGCACAATGCAGTCATCAATCATGAGGTCGCTGATATAAAAAAGGACACGGAGATCTGCGATGATACTCAAGTCCGTGGCGAACAGGACAGACGGATGGGGTGTTACTCAGGTCGTACTGGACAATACTTAGCAAGGGTGGGAGAACAGCTGGTTGAGTATTTTGTCAGGGTAGGTGCAGTGAACTGGCAGGAAAACTACATCTATATATATAAATTGCTTAGCCGGAAGTCCTTCTTCGCCACTACTATAAAGTTTGTCCGGTATGGACGCTGATCTGGGCATGTGCTGGGGGCTACGGATCGGCCTTCTGTGTGCTCAAAACCAGTGAAATCGTTATAGCCGACATTTTCTTACCGAACGTTTAACCGTTTCTGAGATAAATAAATAAACAAAATGTCCACAAACTGCAATAGCCTCATTCCGCGCGCTTCCATTATAAATCAAGTTGAGGTTTCAGCATGTTTTCCCATATAGACCAAAAAATTGATGAACTTTCTAGGAAGCCTTGATAGCTTACTGTATAAAACATTCGCCTACCGTCCAGAGCGACCCAAGTTCAATCCTCACGCGGGACATTTTTTTTTTTACACTACAATATGGATATTTTTCTTTTTAATTTAGGCTTTTTACCTTTAATTTATTATTATTATTATTATTATTATTATTATTATTATTATTATTATTATTATTATTATTATTATTATTATTATTATTAATAAACTAATAATAATAATAATAATAATAATAATAATAATAATTATTATTATTATTATTATTATTATTATTATTATTATAACAATTATAATATCTTATATCAAATTTTATTTTAAAACCTTGGTGTTTTTTTATTTCTATTTGTATTATTCTATATTCAATATTATTATTATTATTATTATTATTATTATTATTATTATTATTATTATTATTATAATTATAATTAGTATTATTATTATTACTACCAAGGATCGGGATGGGGTGGTACGTGTAGGTAAAAGGGGGCTACGGGTAGGTTTAAAGGGGCATGGGTAGGCATAACGGGGATACGGGTATATATAAGGGGGTATGGTGATGGTCGATTCCTATATAAGCGTGTGAGTCTCCTCTCTGAAAATCCTTATCGGGAAGAGAGGGGACTATAAACTGATACAGAAAAAAAAAAGGTCGATTCCATATTCTATACGCTCAATGTGTCCGGGGACACAAATTTAATAAAGAAGAAGAAGAAGTCGATTCATTTCATCCATACCTGCGAAACGATCAACGGGGAAGTATCAAGGAGGGTACAGTTAGGAACCAAGGGGGTATGGAAGGTATCAAGGGGGTATGGGGAGGTATCAAGTGGGTTCGGGGAGGTATCAAGGGGGTATGATGAGGCATCATGGGGGGGGGACGGAGAGATATCAGGGGGGGGTATGGTGAGGTATCAAGGGGGATATGGGGAGGTATCATCGTCCAAATGAAACTCGCAGACAAAAGTTCTCTCTGTCTACATTTTAAACAGCATCATGTGTACCCTGGCTTGCCAGGGTACAAAAACCACTAGTTTAATATAACTTTGCTGAACTAACTGACGGCAGTGATAATGAAGGATGAGATTCGTGACTTTAGTTTTCCCACAATGTTCATTTACGTCACAAAGCTTGTGATTTTAAATCTAAAGTTGGTCACTTTTCTTTTAAGATCAACATGGAATGTACTATTTTAAAAAAAATAAAACAAAGGGTGCAGATTTAAAAAAGATGGACCTGCAAGCATGCACTCCACCCAAATGTTGGTCATTTACTGTTCAGCCTTCCCCTTTTCTCTCTCTTGTTTCCCCCCCCCCCCCACCCCTACAAAGAAATAAACCCAAGTTAAAACGTTAACTATATATTTTTGTAAATTGGCTGCCATCAAACACACAATACCTATATCATAAGTGTTCATTGATAATTTACCATCATAGCCATTTTATTTTATAGAATACTAGTGGTTTTTGTACCCTGGCAAGCCAGGGTACACAGGTTGCTGTTTAAAATGTAGACAGAGAGACAACTGTTGTCTGCGAGTTTCATTTGGACGATGATACCTCCCCATATCCCCCTTGATACCTCACCATACCCCCCCCCTCCGATATCTCCCCGCCCCCCCCCCCCATGATGCCTCATTATACCCCCTTGATACCTCCCCGAACCCACTTGATACCTCTCCATAACCCCTTGATACCTTTCGTACCCCCCCTTGTAACCTACCTGTACCCTCCTTGATACTTCCCCGTTGATCGTTTCGCAGGTATGGATGAAAGGAATCGACCATCACCATACCCCCTTATATATACCCGTATCCCCGTTATGCCTACCCATGCCCCTTTAAACCTACCCGTAGCCCCCTTTTACCTACACGTGCCACCCCATCCCGATCCTTGATAATAATAATAATAATAATAATAATAATAATAATAATAATAATAATAATAATAATAATAATAATAATATTGAATATAGAATAATACAAATAGAAATCATAAACACCAAGGTTTTAAAAAAAAAATTGATATAAGATATAATATTATAAATAATAATATTAATAGTAATAATAATAATAATAATAATAATAATAATAATAATAATAATAATAATAATAATAATAATAATAATGGTAAAAAGCCTAAATTAAAAAGAAAAATATCCATATTGTAGTGGGAAAAAAAAAACATTAAAAAAAAATATGGCCCGCGTCGGAATCGAACTTGGGTCGCCCTAAACGGTAGGCGAAAATGTTACCAACTAAGCTATCAATGCTTCGTACAGAAACAATCAATTTTTTGGTCTATATGGGAAAACATGCTGAAACCTCAATTTGATTTTTAATGGAAGCGCGCGGAATGAGGCTATTGCAGTTTGTGGACATTTTGTTTATTTAGTTATCTCAGAAACGCTTAAACATTCGGTAAGGAAATGTCGGCTATAACGATTTCGCTGGTTTTGAGCACACAGCAGGCCGATTCCCAGCGGCCAGCACCTGGCCAGATCAGCGTCCATACCGGACAAACTTTATAGTAGTGGCGAAGAAGGACTTCCGGCTAAGCAATTTATATATATAGATTACCGCCGCTCGAAGCTAGCAATTGCCGCGCGGCTACCGCTCGTGGTGTGGATGCTTCTACAGTAATTCTAGTTACACTTTTCGCAGCGCAGCGCAGCTGAAGCGCTGCTCAAAGCTTCGCTCGAAGCTTGTCATGTGGACGCGCCCTAATATTCTCGGCATTTATCGAAGCTCGAAGCTCAAGCGGTGGTTTTGGGTCCTTGACCTTGATTGGTTTTGTGTCCTTGGCCTTGAATCAGTCTTCTTACCACCCTTCGCTTACGGAGTCAGAGAACTACAAAATAAGAGATTGTGGCAGAAAAAACAAAAAGATTTTCGAACAGGGAGGTTTGAGCAAAGCTGTTTCAGGAGGTGCCTAAAATGGCAAGGCACTCAAGTTAGTGATTGAGTGAAGATGGTTATAAATTTTATAATAAAATGACCAATTGCTCTTTTCGTATAGTATAGGCCTAATTGACAAAATTGGAGCTTTATCATTTGTGCCATCGCCATTGAACAATAATAGTACCCAGTAAGTGCTTTTTTTTCTTTATTATGTTTTAACACAATTTGTTGCAAATAAAATACAGATCTTGATCTATTAAGCGAATTCACATTTGATGTTTTCACTCAGATTTAGAACCGTGCTTATAGTCCCACATTCAACCTAGATTTAGATATGGATTTTATAAATAAAAAATAAATAAAAGGGCTATGATGGTAAATTATCAATGAACACTTATGATGTAGGTATTGTGTGTTTGATGGCAGCCAATTTACAAAAATATATAGTTAACGTTTTAACTTGGGTTTATTTCTTTGTAAGGGTGGGGAGAGGGGGGGGGGGAAACAAGAGAGAGAAAAGGAAAAGGCTGAACAGTAAATGACCAACATTTGGGTGGAGTGCATGATTACAGGTCGATCTTTTTTTAAATCTGCACCCTTTGTTTTATTTTTTTAAAATAGTACATTCCATGTTGATCTTAAAAGAAAAGTGACCAACTTTAGATTTAAAATCACAAGCTTTGTGACGTATATGAACATTGTGGGAAAACTAAAGTCACGAGTCTCATCCTTCATTATCACTGCCGTCAGTTAGTTCAGCAAAGTTATATTAACTGTAGTTTTCCTGCCAGTTCACTGCACCTACCCTGACAAAATACTAAACCAGCTGTTCTCTCACCCTTGCTAAGTATTGTCCAGTACGACCTGAGTAACACCGCATTCATCCGCCTGTCCTGTTCGCCACGGACTTGAGTATCATCCCAGATCTCCGTGTCTTTTTTTATATCAGCGACCTCATGATGGATGACTGCATTGTGCAAGGCAACAGTGCTAGCACAATGTTGTCAGCAGTGGTCACGTTGTGCAGATTGCTGTTTTCAGCACTTACCATTTTCCAGCAAGCACTACAAACCCGCATTCTACACAACGGCTTGCCATAGAATGGCGATAATTGAAGATGATATCGACTGTGTTGATGCGTGTTATTAGGTATGGCTTTTGCGATAGGCTGGGTTACCTACCCAAAAAATAGGAAAGGTGAATGTTGGAATTTGGTAGTGGGACATATTTACTGTATTCCCTTCAAGGCAGAGTTTCATCTGAAACCTGGAAAATATTCCATCACTCTCTTTCCCGTAGGCTCCAACTTCAACAGAAATAAATTTTAGTTGCGGGTCTGCGACGCCTTGCAAAACCACAGATAATAAACTTCTGAACGACAGCTAGCATCATGCTCGCAGGCAGCTAGCTGTAACAGCTTGTCATGTGGCCACCCAAGCTGTCACCGAGCTTACAGCCAGCTCTGCAGCTAGCCAGCTGCTAGCTTTTTGACGCTTTTGGTGTGGCCACCCACCGCTCAAAGCTCAAAGCTCGTCCAACGCTACGCCACCGCTAGCTCAAAGCGCAGCTCGTCATGTGGACGCGCCCTAAGGCGTTGATGTAGCGATGCCATTGTCTGGGCTGCTCGCTGCATAGTTTCTTCAGGGTGGACTTCAGCGTAGCATTGAACTTCTCGACGAGCCCGTTGCACATTGGATGGTAGGGTGTCGTAGTCAAATGCTGGATGCTCAGCAGTCTGTTGACCTTCATGCAGTCAGAGACGAACTGCGTCCCGAGGTCTGTCAGGATTTCTTCGGGCACTCCAAGTCTGCTGAACATGTCCATCAGTGCCTCTGCTACAGTTTCAGTGTCAATCTTCTTCAAAGGCACTGCTTCTGGGTACCGAGTCGCATAGTCCACTAGTACCCATCGATGACCTTCTTCACTCGGAGGTCCAAGGCCACCCTCTTAAAAGGTCGGTCGATCAAAGGCATCCTCTGCATAGGCACTTTCGGGACCCTTCCTCGAGGTATGGTCTTCTGACAAATGTCACATGATCGGCAGAAACGGCTGACGTCCGCATGAAGTCCTGACCAGTATAACACCGCCTGGATTCTATCCGACGTCTTCTTGATGCCCAGGTGACCTCCCATGATTGAGTCATGCGCTACTTCCATCATGTGGCGCATTAGGGGTAACGGTACCAATACTTGACGTAGTGGTTGACCCTCCGGTGCTGGAAGATTCGGTACAGGATCTTGGCCTTCATCTCGAAATAGACTGTGCCACTGCCTTTGGTCACGTGGTCTTGGCGGTTCCTGTACTTGTTTAAAGTGCTATTAGCTTCCTGGAGCTGGATCAGCTTATATCTGTCCACGATGGCAGCGTTTGAGTTGTCGGCGACCTTCAGTGGCGAAGACGTCTTGTCTCTCTTGGCCTGGGCCCTGGTAGTGACAGCACCGACGATCTCTGGTCGGCAGGGCCGAGCCGGAGTAGCCACATTGTCCCGTAGCAGCTCTGTAAGGTCTTCATCGGGAAATGGCAATGGATCCTCCTCCACAACTTCGACGCGTTGGGTTAAGGCAAGACTCCACTCTGGAACGGGGTCGTCGGGTCGTCTCGCGCCGTCGATATTCCCGATCATCAAATCTTACAGCGGCTTCTTCAGGCAAACCGCTTCGACTTCGCCTATGTAGAAAGGGGTGCTGACTTGAATCTTTGCGACTGGCGCTTTCGCACATTTGCTGTCGGCCATAAGTGCCCATTTAGAATCGCCAGTGAACTGTTCTTTTGCGATTAGGTATTCTCTGACGATTACCCCACTGCAGCCCGAGTCTCTTAGGACAGTCACTTCATGATTTCCGACGCGTCTCTTGGAAACAGGCATGTTTTGAACGGTCACAGCTGCGCTAGCGACGACGGGGATGGATTTTCCGTTGGCAAGGAGAAGTTGGCCATCAGTCATGCACTCTTGCACGTCCGCAGGAGTAGCTGTGCGCTCGGTCTCACTCGGAAGAATGACGCTCCCGCCGCACACTTGATGGTCAGATCTACTAGTTTGCCGTTGATTGGAGAACCGCCTCTGCCGGTTGCCCGCCACTGCATTGTCCGTATTGCTCCGCTGTCCGCTACCTTTGTTTTGGGGAAAGTTAACCGCTCTGTGGTCTGTAGCGTGGAGTCCGTCTGTCTTTGGCGCGTCTGCCTCTCCAGGATCGCACAAACAACTGCTGCCCTGACAAGGTTGAAGCCCATTTGGAAAGACAGAACCATCAGTCTACATTCCAAAGTAAGACTGCTGCGATCTCTGGTCATCTCCATCTTCCTATATGCTTGCGAAGCATGGACCCTCACAGCAGATCTCCAACGAAGAATACAAAGCATGGAGATGAGGTGCTACAGAAGACTTCTGTGCATTTCCTATACCCAACACATCACCAACGTTGAAGTCCGACAGACCATCACACAAGCCATTGGACAACACGATGACCTGCTCACAGTGGTGAAGAAACGGAAACTCCGATGGTATGGCCACGTCACCAGATCATCAGGCCTTGCAAAGACCATTCTGCAAGGCACAGTGCAAGGAGGTAGAAGAAGGGGGAGACCGAAAAAGAGGTGGGAGGACAACATTCGAGAATGGACTGGTTTGACACTGAGCGAAGCCATGAGGGCTGCTGAGGACAGAGAAAGATGGAGTATGCTGGTTAAGCGATCATCTGTGGTGCCCCTACGACCTTCGGGTTATGGGACAGGATAGGATAGGATAGGATAGGCTCCCCTGGATCTGGTTTCCATGGTTTCCAATCTTCTGAAATCGTTTCGGCGCCTTGGGTGGACCCAGCGTTTTTCCGTGAGCGAGGAGATATCTTTCAGCAACCTCGGTCACATCATTAAGCATCTGCAGCTTCTGTAATTCTAAGTGGGTCGCCAGGTCCTTGTGACAGGCATTGAGGAATTGCTCCTTCACGATCAGGTCATGGAGACTATCGTAAGACTTCCCTTTGCCTGATAGTTCCACCCACTTGTGCAAGTATGACGATAGGCGCTCCACAAATTGCTTTGGCGTCTCGTCTGACAAAGGCCGGCATTCACGGAAGCGTTTACGGTAGCCCTTCTCTGTGAAGCTGTAGCAATGCAATAGGGCCTCTTTCAAGACATCGTAGTTTTTGGCGTCATCGTTCGACAGTCTGGTGTAAACCTCGAGTGATTGTCCCGTCAGAAGTGCACTTAGTCGAATCGCCCAGTCTCGAGGTTGCCAGTTGGAGCTTTCGGCAAACCTTTCAAATCTCGCCAGATAACTGTCAATCTGGTCCTTCCCGTCGACGAACGCTGGCAATTTTGGAGCCATGTAGCCGCTGATGACTTGTGTCGCATGCTGATTGTTTTGGATACGCGCCAACTCTAGCTGGTGCTGACGATCAGCTTCTAATCGTCTCTCTTCCATCTCGTCACGCCGACGCTGTTCCTCTAATTCTCTTTCTTCACGCTGTCGCTGCTCTTCTCTTTCTTGACGCCGCTCTTCTCTTTCTTCTCGGCGACGTTGTTCTTCTAGTTCTCGTTCTTGTATTCTCTCCTGAGACTTGACGTACTCCGTCAGCTGCTTGCTTTTAGATTCAGTTCAATCCCTCTATGCCAGAGGTCAGCCATCTTGATGCTTTTCTGGAAAGTTCTTTTCTGGAAACGTTCTTTTCTGGAAAGTTCTTGACTGTGCTGTACCTTTCTAGACTGTTCTAGAACAGCACGTTTTCCGGTTTTATTAAAACATGATTCAGACAACCTTGAGCAAACTCATGGCAGGTGGAAACTGAAACAAGTTAACTGGAGTCTGTTTTCTAACCAGTCTGAGGTTCAGTTGCGTGCTAATGAACGAGATTTTTCGAATGCCTTAGATCCAATACAGCTTTACACTGACATAGTTATAAACAGTGCCAAGGAGTCCATCCCACAAACTTCATCAAAACCGTATACAGTTAAAAAGCCCTGGTTTGATGATGAATGTAAAAAACTTCAGCAAGCCCGTAAAAAAGCTTTAAGAATGATTTATCTGCACCCCAGCTCTGAAAATAAACAGAACCACCAACGTTTGCGAGCGCAATGCCGACAGCTCTTCAAACTTAAGAGAAGAGAATCGTGGAGAGGTTTCTGCTCCACGATAAATTCAAAAGCGAAACTGTCGAAGGTTTGGAAATTGGTCCGCAAACTCAAAAATAAAAGTAACAAACAGGTCAGCCCATGCCTTACTGTGCAGGGGGACGTAATCGGAGATTAAAAAAATTAGTAGCTGATCTTTTGGCCTCTTCTTTTGCTGCAAATTCTTCTTCTGAAAATTATTCCGTCCCTTTTCAAACACTTAAAACACGTAAAGAAAGACAACAGTTAAATTTTACCTCTGATAATTCTGAAGACTACAACATTTCGTTCTCATTAGTCGAGCTTGACGATGCAATTAACAAAAGTGCAGATTCAGCAGTTGGACCGGATGATGTATATTATCAATTTCTCAGACATTTAACAAGGTACTCACGGTCCAAACTGCTGGACATCTTCAATCGGATTTGGATCGCTGGCACCTTTCCTCCCTCTTGGAGAAAGTCCATTATTATACCCATTCCCAAACCTGGAAAAGTCTCCATACTACAACAAACTATAGACCAATAGCCTTAACGTCTTGCTTATGTAAGACGCTGGAAAGAATGGTTTATTCCCGTTTACTGTGGTATCTGGAAACAAATAATATCTTATCAAACACTCAGTGCGGCTTTCGAAGTGGTCGAAGTACTGTTGACCACCTGGTGCGACTGAAAACTTTTATCCGTAACGCGTTCGTCCAGGGTGAACATGTCGTTGCCATCATGTTTGATTTGGAAAAAGCCTATGATACCACATGGAAATATGGCATTCTTTCAGATTTACAAGAAATGGGTTTGAAGGGACATTTACCCCTGTTTATATCCAATTTTCTAACGGACAGAATTTTTCAGGTTAAGGTTGGGGGATCTTTGTCAGATACGAGGGAACAGGAGATGGGAGTGCTTCAGGGTAGTATCTTGTCTCCTTTGCTGTTTAATATTAAAATAAATAAAATTGTTCTTTCTGTTAAACAGGGAATTGACAACTCTTTGTTTGTTGACGATTTTGCATTAGTAGCCAAAGGTAAAACCTTGGCATCTGCAGAACGTCAGCTACAGTTATGTGTAAAGGCCGTTGAAGACTGGGTTTTACAAAATGGTTTTAAATTTTCTGGAGCAAAAACTGAATGTATTCACTTTTCCAAGCACAGGGGAATTATTCAAGACCCTAATATTACCCTCAATAAAACTCCAATAAAGGCAGTCCAACAAGTCAAATTTTTGTGTGTTATTTTTGATCAAAGGCTATCCTTCCTTCCTCATCTGATAAATTTGAAAACTAAATGTCAACAGGCCTGCAACTTGCTCAAGGTTATCAGAGGTACAGACTGGGGAGCTGACAAGAAAACTTTATTGCTGTTATATCGTTCTTTAATTAGATCAAAGTTAGATTATGGTTGCATTGTTTATTGTTCTGCTAGAAAATCTTATCTTAAAATGTTAGATCCAGTTGCTCATCAGGCATTACGCATTGCTTTGGGTGCTTTTCGCACCTCCCCTTGTGATAGCCTTTATGTGGAAGCTAACGAACCCCCGCTGGAGCTCAGACGTACAAAATTGTCACTGAATTATTATCTAAAATTAAAAACTGATCCCATGAACCCTGCTTATGACTGTGTTTTCAACCCAGATCTTGTTCAGAAATTTGAAGCCAAACCTAACACAATCCCCCCGTTTGGCATCAGAATGCAGGCCCAGTTGGAAAAAGCAGGCATTGATGTTGCTTCCGTCAACGACGATGAACTTCGAACTGAAGCTCCCCCATGGAAATTATGTACCCCAAACATTAATTGGCAGTTGTCTGCCTTCCTCAAAAACAATACATCTGAAACCGTATATAACCAACTTTATTTAGAACAATGTGCCTTATACCCAGGTTATGAAACACTTTTTACAGACGGGTCAAAGAAAGGAGATTCAGTTGCTGCTGCGTCGGTCTTCGGGAGACACTTAGACCAGCCTTTGCAACAGCGTTTACCTGATTTTTGTTCTGTTTATACAGCTGAGCTCAAGGCAATTCATCTCGCTCTGAAACAAGTTTATCAATCCAAAAGAACCTCGTTTTTAATCATGTCCGATTCATTGTCAGCACTTCAGGCTCTTTCCACGAGAAAGATATCACACCTTTTTCTGGCAGAGATCCATGAACTCCATACACAACTTGTTTCTGAGGGTAAAAAGATAGTTTTTATGTGGATACCTGGTCACATGGGCATCCGCGGCAACATTGCAGTAGACAGGGCGGCTAAAGATGCTCTGCATCTGGATTTCCCTTCAGAGATTTTCCAATTTGTTCCTTACTCTGATCTGCGTTTTCTGACTGGATCTTATTGTAAACGGCTGTGGCAGACTGACTGGTCTAACCATATCAATAACAAATTATTTCAAATTCTCCCGGATTTGTCAGATTCTTTGCCTAACTTTGCATCCACTCGCAAAGAAGAAACAGTTTTGTCTCGCCTTCATATTGGGCATACTTATGTCACCCACAGTTTCCTTTTAAAAGGAGAAGAACCACCATGGTGCTTTGCATGTGATAAATCATTTTCCGTTCGCCATTTCATGTCTGAGTGTGCTGATCTGATTGAGGAAAGAGAAACATAGTTTGGTTCAATACCTTTCAAAGAGATTTTTAAAGTATGTAATGGTCAACATCTGTTTCAATTTTTACATGATGTTGGTTTGTTTTATCGCATATAAATCATATCAACATGTTTTGTTTAGTTTGGATTTTATTGATAGGACAGAATTTAGTGATTTGATTGAAGAAAGAGATTATATTTTTAATACATCAGTTTTAAAGAAGACTCTTAAAGAGGTGTCATGTAAAAGTTTGAGTATTTAAGAGTAACAGGTTTGTTTTTTAAGATTTGAATCATTTTATAATATTTTAAGATAACGTCTCTGTGGTCCTGATTTGGCTCGGAAGCAATAATCTTGTATTGTATTGTATTGTATTGTCCGCTCGTCGCTCTCTGTGAAATAGCGATGTAGTTACGAGACTGTCCCTCGACGTAGTCTTGCGGCAGCCACGTATTCCCGATCTGTTGTTCGCTCATGAAGCAACTCTTCAGCGACTACACGCCCTTGCAGTCAACCCGAATCTATCAGGGATGTAGTCCCAGTATGTTGGCCCCTCCCGACGCAACTCGTTGGTGGCTACCCTCGATGACTGCCTCTCGTAACGTTGACTCGCTTGTTGTAGCAGTTGAACCCTTGGCTATGGCGTGAATATCGGCTTAGCCCCCAAAACGTTACACTCGTTTGATGGTGTTTTTCTATCAGTAGTTTCAGTCCCGATGTTTGAAACCTGATAAAGTGTAACTCAGATTCGTTTATCCACGCAGCCTGCTCACTCAGCAACAAGGCAAAGTCTTCGTATGTAGTTTCCAACTTTATTCAGCATACATCAACACTGCATACAATCGCTTTTTCCACTTTCAGCTTTTTACTTTCAACACTCTCTTATTTTGAAACAGTGCGGTACTTATATAGTCTCTACATACTTCAGAACAAACGAGAATATCCCACATGAAACACCACAACCAATCAAAATTAATCTCATCATCACCGTCTCACGTCATACAACCTTATTTGGAATGGAAGCTTCCATGGTTACCACTAGAACTATCCATACGCTTCGATCGATAGTAAACAACTGACTCGAGAAAATTCTCAAATAATATCGACCAACTAAAATTATCAACGTTATACAAAACGTCTTTTAATAACAACGCAAAATCAAATCAAAGGTGAATACACTCTATTATTGCATGCTTTCACAAAATAAAACGAACAGATCTATCGTGCGCGTCACTCACGAACTATCGTGCGCGTTTCAACGTAACATTATCAGATACCCAAAATTAATTTGGGAGGCAAAAATATGCCATTGGACCTATATGCCACGGGACCTATATGCCACAGGCCCTGTATGCCACGGGCCCTATATGCCACGGGACCTATATGCCACAGGCCCTTTATGCCACGGGCCCTATATGCCACAGGCCCTATATGCTGAGAGGGTAGGGGTTTTTGCATTCACTTTCATGAAGATTACATGACAAGAAGCGTTGTCTTTGTAACTTTACTTGGCAACAAAGTGTTTGAAACAACAAAACAAGAATCTGGACATGAACATTGATTGATAAAATAATTAATTTTAAGTTTCAAACCTTAGCAGCACAATGATTAGCAACATAATGGTCACAGTCAGTGAAGTTCCATAAATTGCACAAAAACATTGAGTAGCCAAACATTTCGGAAACTGAAATAAACTCGTGAACATGAAAATAAGAAGTGGTGAAAGAAAGGGGAAAAATAGAATAATGGTTACAGTAAGTGACTTCTAAATCCTTGACATGTATACTGACTAACCCATATTGGTCATATTCAGCAAAGTTACGAATCCTGGACATGCATTTTGACTGGGGAAAAAAGGCAGTCAGTGAAGTCAAGTTGCTGGTAGCGATATAAATAACCTCAGCACTTCAAGCCATAGCAGAGCTACAGGCGAACGTTACTGGCTGTGGAAGACCACAAAACACCGGTCATGGACACCCCAGGTGACACTTGGAGCACCGTCTCATCGTCTTCTTCCCACATGAGGCACAGCGCAGCTGGGTCGGCCACGGCTGAACCATGTGTTTCTTTCCATCAAACCTCACAGCAGGGGAAACCCGCTTGTCTAGGGTGGGAGTCCTGCCGCAGGGTCGTCCAGCTCCCTTGGTCTTGGGAGTTTTGGACAAATAAGTACGGATATGGCCCGACGGATGCCCAGGAGGTCCAATGGTGCTTCTTGCATGTAGGCGTCGTCCTGTACAGGTGCCAGGCCTGTCGCACGCAGAGGTCGAGGCAGTATGCGAACAAGGCCCATCACCACTTCTTTGACCTGATGCTGGTTTTGTACTTGTCGACCGTTTGATCCATTCGATCAACTCCGCCCATAGTGCTGTTGTAGTGCTTGATCATAAAGGGCGTTCCTCTCATTCAGCATGGACATCAGAGGGCGAACTTTTCCCATCTTGTCTTCTGCATCCAGGCGATTATTGTCGGAGAGTTGCAGGTAGCGCATTATGTCATCAAATCGGTCCGGGTCATTGCTGACACAACAGCTACATTCCTGACATCATCATCCTGAGACCAGTACATTCTGCGCCGAGGCACAGTGTAGTACCCTGAAAGCAGAAGGATGGCCAAAAATGTCCTCATCTCCCCAGAATTGACCGAGAATGAATGATTTCCTTTTGACCTCGCATAAGTGATACTGAACTGGACAAGCATTTCAACAATGTCGTCATCAAAAAAGAGTTCAAACAGTTCATGTGGATCACATAGTAAGAGAGCAGCATCATAAGATTGACTATTCCACTTGAAACGATCTTCATCCTGCCACTGATGTCCACTCTTCTCCACTCACGAACAGTCTTCTGTTTTGCTTTTGATCCAGTAGCCGTTCTGCTGGTCTTGCTGGATGTTGAGGCAGCTGTGGTGGGGTTTTTCTCTTCCCAGTCCTGCCATCTGAAGCAGATGGAGTTGGTGCTGAAGGCTGAGAAGTCCCAGGTTCCAGGTCTTCAGCAACAGCATGGGCATTTCCATCGGGGAAAGGAACGTAAGATAACAGAAAGGCAAACTGAATGGTAATAACGCCTGGGAAAAAGAGTGGTCAAAATCCCAATGTAATTTGAAATCAGTATCCTATCCTATCCTATCCTGTCCCATAACCCGAAGGTCGTAGGGGCACCACAGATGATCGCTTAACCAGCATACTCCATCTTTCTCTGTCCTCAGCAGCCCTCATGGCTTCGCTCAGTGTCAAACCAGTCCATTCTCGAATGTTGTCCTCCCACCTCTTTTTCGGTCTCCCCCTTCTTCTACCTCCTTGCACTGTGCCTTGCAGAATGGTCTTTGCAAGGCCTGATGATCTGGTGACGTGGCCATACCATCGGAGTTTCCGTTTCTTCACCACTGTGAGCAGGTCATCGTGTTGTCCAATGGCTTGTGTGATGGTCTGTCGGACTTCAACGTTGGTGATGTGTTGGGTATAGGAAATGCACAGAAGTCTTCTGTAGCACCTCATCTCCATGCTTTGTATTCTTCGTTGGAGATCTGCTGTGAGGGTCCATGCTTCGCAAGCATATAGGAAGATGGAGATGACCAGAGAGCGCAGCAGTCTTACTTTGGAATGTAGACTGATGGTTCTGTCTTTCCAAATGGGCTTCAACCTTGTCAGGGCAGCAGTTGTTTGTGCGATCCTGGAGATGACTTCCTGTCGAGACCCATTGTCTGACACAATGGCTCCTAAATATTTGAAGCTGTGCACTGTGTTGAGGGATTGGCCTTGTACTTTGATGTCCGTGTTGATGCCATTGGTGTTGTTGGTCATCATTTTGGTCTTCTCCGCACTTATTTCCATTCCATAAGCTCTGGAGGTGGTGTCAAGCCTCTGTACAAGCTGTTCAAGTTCTTGTTCCTCTCCAGCCAATCCATCAATATCATCCGCAAAACGAAGATTGGAGATTGCTCTGCCCCCTATACTGACTGTGCCTTCGTGATCTGCAAGAGCATCTGACATGATGCGCTCTAGGAAGATGTTGAAGAGTGTTGGAGAGAGTAGGCATCCTTGACGCACACCGATTGTTGTTCTGAACCAGTTCCCGATGACGCTGTTATGGAGGACTGCACTGGTAGCCTTGTCATACAGGCTTTTGATGACTTCTATAATTTTAGGGCTGATGTTGTACACTTTCATGGTTGCCCATAGAGCTGCATGCCAGACTCGGTCAAATGCCTTCTTGAAGTCTATGAACACATGATATAGATGTTGTTGGTGCTGTAGGTATTTCTCACAGATTATTCTGAGGTTGAAAATCTGTTCAGTGGTACTTCGCCCTGCCATGAATCCTGCTTGTTCTTCAGCTATGATTTGTTCAGCTTGTGGTTTCAACCTGTTGAGTATTATTTTCAGGAGGACCTTGCTGGGATGGCTGATGAGGCTGATGGTCCGGTAATTTTCACACTCCTGAAGGTTACCTTTTTTGGGAAGAGTGATGACAAGCGACTGGGTCCATGGTGTAGGCCATTCCCCACTCTGCCAGATCTTGTTGCAGATAATGGTGAGAGCATCAGTCATCGCTTCTCCTCCTGCTTGTAGCAGTTCCGCTGGTATGTTGTCCACTCCCGCTGACTTCCCTTTCTTCAGCGATTGCACTGCTGTCTCAACTTCTTCCCGGAGAATTGGGAGGATTTCTTCTTCTTCTCTGCTCTCGGGACATGCTAGAACTGATGGGTCTCCATTTGGTGTATGGTTGTAAAGGTCAGAGCAGTACTCTGTCCATCTGTCCAAGACTTCTTGTTCTTCTGTAAGGCAAATGCCAGACTTGCTTTGGATAGTGGAGACTTTGGGCTGTTTAACACTTGTCAGCCGCTTCACAGTCTGGTAGGCCTTCTTGCTGTTGTTCTTGTTCAGATTGTTCTCTATTTCCTGGCATTGATCTTCTATCCAGTTCTCCTTTGCTGTGCGCATGCCTTTTCGGATGTCATTGTTGATTTTTCGGTAGACATCAGCTCCATGTGAGGTGTTCTTTTTCTTTTTTAACTCTCTTCGTTTATCACACAGATCCAACAGTTCAGGTGTGATCCACGGCTTCTTCTTTGGTCGGTGCTTGCCAAGGATCTCAGTGGCGGCATCTGTTACAGCTGAGTTGAAGGTATTGGTCATGGTGTTGACATCTACTTCGCCTGCCCCCAAAGTAAGCAGTGGTGCAAATTTCCCTCCAATTGTGGCCTGAAATATTTTTGCCACCTCCGGGTCTTGCAGTTTGTCCAGGTCGAACTTCAGCCTAGTGCACTTTGCTGTATTTACTCTCTTCAAATGGAGCCGGAAAGACATCATCACGAGATCGTGGTCACTTCCAATGTCTGCTCCTGGAAAAGTGCGTGTCCTGCCAATGTTGATGCTTGATCTGAAGCGTTTCTTGACCATGATGTAGTCGATCTGGTTGTGATGTTCCCCGCCGGGACTGTGCCATGTCCATCGTCTGGATTTTTTGTGGAGACCAAGCGTGTTTGCCAGTACCAGATTGTTGTATCTGGCAAACTCCAATAGCCTCAGACCCCTGTCATTTGTCTCGTTGTTGCAGTGGGGTCCGCATGTGTCTCCCCAGTTGTGGTGCGCATCTTGGCCAACCTTGGCATTCCAGTCGCCTTGCACTATGACTATGTCCTTCTTCGGCACTTGGTCAAGGACCGCCTGTATATTTTCATAAAAATCCTCCACTTCGCTGTCTTCATAGTCTGATGTTGGGGCATAGGCCTGGATGATGATAATGTTGAAAGGGGTTGCTCTCAGACGGATGGTAATGAGTCTACTGGAGACTGGGCGGCAACCCATGACAGTGGCTAGAATGTTCTTGTGGACCAAGAATCCAACGCCGTGTTCGTGCCTGTCATCTCTACCGCTGAAATAGAGCTTGTGGCCTTTGTCAGTCGTTGTTTCACCTAGGCCTTTCCAGCGCAGTTCGCTGATACCTAGAACGTTCCATCGATAGTGGTCCATCTCGTGGGCCAGTTCTTCTAATTTTCCTTCCGCAGTTAGGGTCCTGACATTCCAGGTTCCTATGACGATGTTGTTTCTCGTGCGGATCTTGCTAGTTTGTCCATCAGTAGCATACTTTTCACCTCCGTCCTGGTGGCCAACGGAAGGCGCGGTCCTTGTGTAGCCGGGCGACGACCGATCCGGCATGGAATTAGTGGATAGCCTCATCATGTGTTGTGTCTTGGGCAAAAAAGACCTGGCAGGGCCCAATCCTCTCCAGGCTGTTGGCCACAGCCGAAATCCACGAATACAGTGTGGCTCGCCTTGGCCCTGAGCACGTGGTCGTTGAACCTGTAGTAACGTGAGGTTCCTCCGCCCTGGCCGGTGACTTCTGTGTAGAAGACTTTCGCCCAGTGATGCCGTGCTAACATCACCCCTGTTAGTCGCCTCTTACGACACGCCGGGAAACGTTGGGTCTATTCTATTTGCCCGAACCCACTGAAATCAGTATGTCAAAGCAAAAAGAAGAGAGCATTTTGATGTAATGTTTGCCTACTTTGAACACTGAGTTGCTTCTCATCATCTGTGCTAAGTAGTGGGAGGGGAGAGGGGGTGCGTAAAGGCGATGACTGAATTTCACACTTGATTCAGTTTAGACCACCTGTAGATCAGAACTTAAATTCTCCTGTGTGTTGGACTCTACAGCATAGTTCTTCCGAATCCCCTGTCTCAAAACCGTGACTTCTGCTGCAGCAGAGAGTTGGCGGCCATTTAGATTGTCAACCGTTCCTCCATCGTCCTCATCGGCACTATCTTTATCCGTCAATTCATCAAGTGGGGGAGGATCGATGTAAATATTGGCTGTCTCTAAAGTCCCGTCTTCCTATAACATGCTGATCACATCATGGACAGAGTAAGTCCTGAAAAAATATCAATAACAAACAATTCTTCATGTGAAAAACCCCTACCCTCTCAGTCCTAGCGTCCCATTTTTGGGACGCCACTTCAGCAGCTTCTACTATAAATATTTCGAACTTCTATTAAAAACTGAGAGACACATTTTCAGATTACATGTAGAGGACCATTTTATCGTCAGTGACCTCATCAAAAAGTTGATCACAAGAAAAATTATTCACTCACCTTACACTTGATGCCATGCTGAACCTCAAAAGCAGTTCTCCTGTGATTACAAATGGCTGCTGTACGTGGTAATCAAGAGAAATGATCCTCATTTCAGGTTGGATGGAATGCGGCAGTGTGCTTTTATCTATTGTAGCATGCAATGATGACAGTAGACTTCATGTTTAGATCTGAAGTGGTTGAATTTGTAGCGTCCCAAAAATGGGACGCTAGGCTTATATGGGGTGCGAGTGTATAGATACAGGAGTGAGGTGTTATGGATGGCTAGGATGGGTCTAAGGCATGGAAGAATGGGTGGGTTTGAGTGGTTTTGTGTATTGTGGAATAATTATCTGTGTGTCTAATGTGTAAGCATGGGTATGTGACTGGATATCTGTTTAGGCATGTGTGCTAGTGGTGATAGATTTGTATTTCGGTATGGAAGTTGGGTATGATAGTATATCAAATGTATTAATATTGTATGTCTATGTTTTTGATGTTATCTCTTTTCTTGCACTGCAAAACAAATATCCATGCCATGTGTTTGGACAATAAAGAATCTTGAAGTGATGGAAAGCTGTTTGAAAGTTTTGTTTTATGTGGTGTGTTCTCACATAAATGTCTGTTTATGCATTTCAGTATGCTATGGAACCCTATGGATCCTATCCTATCCTATCCTGTCCCATAACCCGAAGGTCGTAGGGGCACCACAGATGATCGTTTAACCAGCATACTCCATCTTTCTCTGTCCTCAGCAGCCCTCATGGCTTCGCTCAGTGTCAAACCAGTCCATTCTCGAATGTTGTCCTCCCATCTCTTTTTCGGTCTCCCCCTTCTTCTACCTCCTTGCACTGTGCCTTGCAGAATGGTCTTTCCAAGGCCTGATGATCTGGTGACGTGGCCATACCATCGGAGTTTCCGTTTCTTCACCACTGTGAGCAGGTCATCGTGTTGTCCAATGGCTTGTGTGATGGTCTGTCGGACTTCGTCGTTGGTGATGTGTTGGGTATAGGAAATGCACAGAAGTCTTCTGTAGCACCTCATCTCCATGCTTTGTATTCTTCGTTGGAGATCTGCTGTGAGGGTCCATGCTTCGCAAGCATATAGGAAGATGGAGATGACCAGAGAGCGCAGCAGTCTTACTTTGGAATGTAGACTGATGGTTCTGTCTTTCCAAATGGGCTTCAACCTTGTCAGGGCAGCAGTTGTTTGTGCGATCCTGGAGAGGACTTCCTGTCGAGACCCATTGTCTGATACAATGGCTCCTAAATATTTGAAGCTGTGCACTGTGTTGAGGGATTGGCCTTGTACTTTGATGTCCGTGTTGATGCCATTGGTGTTGTTGGTCATCATTTTGGTCTTCTCTGCACTTATTTCCATTCCATAAGCTCTGGAGGTGGTGTCAAGCCTCTGTACAAGCTGTTCAAGTTCTTGTTCCTCTCCAGCCAATCCATCAATATCATCCGCAAAACGAAGATTGGAGATTGCTCTGCCCCCTATGCTGACTGTGCCTTCGTGATCTGCAAGAGCATCTGACATGATGCGCTCTAGGAAGATGTTGAAGAGTGTTGGAGAGAGTAGGCATCCTTGACGCACACCTATTGTTGTTCTGAACCAGTTCCCGATGACGCTGTTATGGAGGACTGCACTGGTAGCCTTGTCATACAGGCTTTTGATGACTTCTATAATTTTAGGGCTGATGTTGTACACTTTCATGGTTGCCCATAGAGCTGCATGCCAGACTCGGTCAAATGCCTTCTTGAAGTCTATGAACACATGATATAGATGTTGTTGGTGCTGTAGGTATTTCTCACAGATTATTCTGAGGTTGAAAATCTGTTCAGTGGTACTTCGCCCTGCCATGAATCCTGCTTGTTCTTCAGCTATGATTTGTTCAGCTTGTGGTTTCAACCTGTTGAGTATTATTTTCAGGAGGACCTTGCTGGGATGGCTGATGAGGCTGATGGTGCGGTAATTTTCACACTCCTGAAGGTTACCTTTTTTGGGAAGGGTGATGACAAGCGACTGGGTCCATGGTGTAGGCCATTCCCCACTCTGCCAGATCTTGTTACAGATAATGGTGAGAGCATCAGTCATCGCTTCTCCTCCTGCTTGTAGCAGTTCCGCTGGTATGTTGTCCACTCCCGCTGACTTCCCTTTCTTCAGCGATTGCACTGCTGCCTCAACTTCTTCCCGGAGAATTGGGAGGATTTCTTTTTCTTCTCTGCTCTCGGGACATGCTAGAACTGATGGGTCTCCATTTGGTGTATGGTTGTAAAGGTCAGAGCAGTACTCTGTCCATCTGTCCAAGACTTCTTGTTCTTCTGTAAGGCAAATGCCAGACTTGCTTTGGATAGTGGAGACTTTGGGCTGTTTAACACTTGTCAGCCGCTTCACAGTCTGGTAGGCCTTCTTGCTGTTGTTCTTGTTCAGATTGTTCTCTATTTCCTGGCATTGATCTTCTATCCAGTTCTCCTTTGCTGTGCGCATGCCTTTTCGGATGTCATTGTTGATTTTTCGGTAGACATCAGCTCCCTGTGAGGTGTTCTTTTTCTTTTTTAACTCTCTTCGTTTATCACACAGATCCAAAAGTTCAGGTGTGATCCACGGCTTCTTCTTTGGTCGGTGCTTGCCAAGGATCTCAGTGGCGGCATCTGTTACAGCTGAGTTGAAGGTATTGGTCATGGTGTTGACATCTACTTCGCCTGCCCCCAAAATAAGCAGTGGTGCAAATTTCCCTCCAATTGTGGCCTGAAATATTTTTGCCACCTACGGGTCTTGCAGTTTGTCCAGGTCGAACTTCAGCCTAGTGCACTTTGCTGTATTTACTCTCTTCAAATGGAGCCGGAAAGACATCATCACGAGATCGTGGTCACTTCCAATGTCTGCTCCTGGAAAAGTGCGTGTCCTGCCAATGTTGATGCTTGATCTGAAGCGTTTCTTGACCATGATGTAGTCGATCTGGTTGTGATGTTCCCCGCCGGGACTGTGCCATGTCCATCGTCTGGATTTTTTGTGGAGACCAAGCGTGTTTGCCAGTACCAGATTGTTGTATCTGGCAAACTCCAATAGCCTCAGACCCCTGTCATTTGTCTCGTTGTTGCAGTGGGGTCCGCATGTGTCTCCCCAGTTGTGGTGCGCATCTTGGCCAACCTTGGCATTCCAGTCGCCTTGCACTATGACTATGTCCTTCTTCGGCACTTGGTCAAGGACCGCCTGTATATTTTCATAAAAATCCTCCACTTCGCTGTCTTTATAGTCTGATGTTGGGGCATAGGCCTGGATGATGGTAATGTTGAAAGTGGTTGCTCTCAGACGGATGGTAATGAGTCTACTGGAGACTGGGCGGCAACCCATTACAGTGGCTAGAATGTTCTTGTGGACCAAGAATCCAACGCCGTGTTCGTGCCTGTCATCTCTACCGCTGAAATAGAGCTTGTGGCCTTTGTCAGTCGTTGTTTCACCTAGGCCTTTCCAGCGCAGTTCGCTGATACCTAGAACGTTCCATCGATAGTGGTCCAGCTCGTGGGCCAGTTCTTCTAATTTTCCTTCCGCAGTTAGGGTCCTGACATTCCAGGTTCCTATGACGATGTTGTTTCTCGTGCGGATCTTGCGGATCCATAGGGTGCGGGTGTGTGTAGCAAGATCCGCACCCTATGGATGAAGATTTTAATAAACCACCCCATTAAGTTACATTACAACATATTAAGCAACAGTTCAACATGTTTTACTAAGTTACGTTTCACATCCAGGTAGCATTTTAACAACGTCAGTTACACAAAATAAAGTTACTTTCCGAATTTTGAGTTCGAGGTAACATTTCACAGTTATAAGTTACAGTTCTATCGTTTTAAGTTATATTCCATGTTGAACTGTTAGTAGTTACTTATAAGGCTTATAAGTTCCCGTGTGTGTCCTGAGAGATACACACACACACACACACACACACACAAACACAAGTGAGAAATTAGTGCACCAAAAAAAAGATTACTTTCTTGAAAACTATTGTTTTTATTGCTCATAAAAATCAACGCACAGTCGGCATCACCTTATCTAAAATCGAACGCACACATTTCATTTTAAAAATCAAATTAACTGCTGCTTCCATTGGTATTCGTTGTTGGAGGTTATGAAGTGCATAGATAAAGGATTAGATGTTTAAAGGGACATATAACACCAACATTGCTATCACATCAACAGAAGAGTTGTTCAGGTCACACTGTATTATTTCCCGTTAATGCTGTCGAATGTGCCTACACTTCAACAGTCGAAGGAAACAATACCAAGGGCTACAAAGGTATTATGACCACTTACGTTCGCTTATTTCTCTTT
Organism: Oncomelania hupensis; assembly: GCA_036898135.1. Lineage (NCBI taxonomy): Eukaryota > Metazoa > Mollusca > Gastropoda > Littorinimorpha > Pomatiopsidae > Oncomelania > Oncomelania hupensis. The sequence continues at coordinate 121,914 of JBAHVR010000168.1, forward strand.
AAAACGCGCTTTTACCTTGAAATGTGCACACTGCAAATCATACATGAGTTATATATGTATTGTAATATTTGTCGGCTCTCCCAGAATACAACTGAAATGTACTATAAAACTATGTACTAATGGCTGTAAGGTTATTTATTAGCTGGTCAATGTTTTTTAACAAAATGTTTCATGTTAATTTAACAACATAGCATGTTAGGTAGCCATGTCACCATCAAGTAACATTTCACGTAATAGGTAGCCGTGGTGGTGAACTGCTTAAGTCGCCATTTCACAGGCAGGCAACCATTCACATTTAGGTCGCCTGTCGTAAAAATGGGTTCAAAATTAAGTAGTAGTTCACAAATATGGTTAAGTAGCATTCACATTATAGGTAGCCGTACAAAATACTAGGTAGCCATTTCACAGTGATTGGCTACCTAAATGGTATTTAGGTCGCCAAACCTGTGGAAATAAAGGTTCACCACCACCACCACAACCACCACCACCAACAACAACAACAACAACAACAACAACAATAACAGCACGTGGCATATAGGGCCTGTGGCATATAGGTTCCGTGGCATATAGGGCCTGTGGCATATAGGTCCCGTGGCATATAGAACCCTACCCGGCAAAATTGACACAAAGAAGAGTAAAGAAATAAAGGAGTTTTGTTTATATCCAGTGTTCTATTGGTTGGTGATTTTCGTTTTGTTCTCATATAACATTACTGTGCTGTTTGAACACTCACTATACGTCGAGATTTCTGAGATTTTTACCCCTACCCCAATTTTTGTATTATAAATAAATTCAAGTGCCAATCAACTGCGTTAAAACTCCGTTTATTTCCACCACAATTTTTGAACATTACAGTGTCAATTTTGATGCTTTGAACGCAAAGTGCCGCGAAGGTTAAAGATACCTGTCAAATCCAACGGCACTTAGATAAATGGGCTTTTCAGCCAGCTTGTGTTTATTAAGTGTCTTTATGGCATCGTTTGTTTGTTATCAGAACGCAACCGCTCTGACCAAATCCAGTGCGAATTGCACCTATATGCTAATTGCGATTTGCAATACATTGAGAACATCACCATCACACGAGACATGTTGGAACCGGAGCTGTCGGATACGTGCGGGTAAGGACGAGATAGTCAAGCTATATTTTAATGAATAAGCAGATATCACTTTTAAAGGTGATGACCACGGATTGTTCTGAGCAATAATGGTTATATTCAGGTGTCCGTCATGTCGCAGTCATTATTACCCAAAAGATTTAATTTTCGTGTCCCAATCTGAAGAAATTACATTGAAATCTTGTTGAAAGTGCCGAGTTATGGCACAAAACAACTTTCGTACATGCAGTAATTAATTATCAGTATGTTTATCGTAATCAAACCCAAAGCTCGCGATTACGACATGCCGTAACCACGCATAAATGGCGACGCTGTCTTTTGCCGCGCTCTTCGTGATTTGTTTTAGGGGGCGAGTTAGAGGGTGTACGAGGGAGGGGGGGAGGGCGGTGGAGGAGGGGAGAGGGCAAAAACAACTCGAAAGAAAAAGACAAAAGGGTTTACTTAAAACAAAAAACGAATGAGAGAGGAGGAAGCGTTTTTAGGTATAGGTAACTTTTTTCACGTTTACCATCAACCAATTTAAATTCAGAAATCATGCTCTAACTTGAAAAGTAGCCCGACTTGAATTACTTTTTGACTCACATCTGTGTAGCAATGTGAGCCAATGTGACTCAATGCATTCACCAAGAAATTCGTCTGTCTGTGCAGAACTTGTGATGAATGTTAAGTTGTAGCCTACAAATTATAAATAAAGTATCCGTCTGTCAGTCGGTCCGCCTGTCCATCCGTGGTTTATTTCGGCTTATTTTGAGGTCAAGAGGTCAGGGGAGTCGTCCAGACTTGGTTAGTACGTTTTTGACTAGCATGTATAGAAATGCAAGTTTATGTACTAACCAAAAACAACAGCAACATCAACAAACAGCTTTATTGCAAATATGTGCGAGATGAGCCCTAAATAGTCCGAAGATGACATTAAAAAAAATGTCCGTCCGACCGTCTGTCCGCCGTCCGTAGTCTATTTTAGACGTTCAAAACTTGCAAGCGGATTTATATTTCAGAAGCTATTTTAACTATCACAACCAAACTAACGTGCAATGGCAAAACAAAGTGTCGGCAATTTTGGGCGAAAATGAGTTATTAATACTGCCGTATAGATGATGAGGAGGCGCATCTTTTAAAAAAAAATCCCGAATAAAAATGTCAAATTTGACGAAGATATTGCATTTTTTATTTTAGTATGTTGTGCTTGTTAAATATTTTTTAAGTACCAGACACACCAACTCAACCAAAGCTTTTAGGTTTTGAAGCTAGTTCAGCCAGGCTAGCTATAAATAGCTTTGCCAGTGCTCTTCTTTCCTATCCTTTCACTGAAAGGGAGGGTGTAGGCAAGCTATAAATAGCCCGCAGCTAGCAAAATGTGGGAGAACCTAAGAGTGCTGCTCACATAGGCTTTGAGCTGCTGTGCAGAACAAAATGGCAAAACGAAGTAAGTGAGCAACGCTATAAATAGAACTGATTCAATAGTACTCTCTCAAGTAACTGTTTTTCTTCGCTAGCGTGAAAACAACGTATGTCTTTCACCAATCACGCACCGGCTTTCTTTTTGGTTGACCAATTAAAAAGACCGTTACTACCTGGGCTTGTCAGACAGTCCTGATTTTTAATGAGATGCGATAAACGATTAATAGTGGCGGCGAGTAGCAGCCGCACTTTTCAAGTGCTGCCAGTGTTTTCAATAACTTGAAACAAAGGTAAGACGCAATTCATTTCTTCATTTTTTTGGTCATTGATTTATAATATTCTTGTATAATAGTGTTCAGATAAATCGGGTATAATTAAAAGAACTGATGTTTAGATTTCCATTGACATTGCTTTAGATCTACTGTTTTTGCATCAAAAGTTGCATCAGTGTGTAAACAATTCTACCGGGTTTGTATGAATTATTTTTGATTCTAGATATTTTTAACATCTTTTTGAATATTGATGTTTGTAGACTATTAGTGTCTAGCATAGCAATGTCAATGTAAAGCCA